>JAHWFO010026986.1:141818-160456 GCA_023313115.1 Rhysida immarginata
TTTTGAGTTCATTTCATTGGACTCTGATTTCAGAGAAGGGAGTGTCCATTTACATTGGCACCCACTGTGTAAAATCCAAAAATCAAGGGTATAAGGTTACACCGCTATTTAAGAAAAATACTCATCTACAACTGTGAAATCGAGAGCAGTTTTTTTTTTTTTTTGGTGGGAGGAAGGGCTAATCTTTATCAATACAAGAAAGAAATTCAACTCTATTTATTGTACGAGACAATTATACTTATTTTGTACAAATAGTAAAGTAAAATATTTTATAGTAAAATAGAGTCGAATTGTTGTTTAATCCCCTCCCTCCCCAACTGAAATGAGGAGTACCGTTGTAAGCGTAATGATTTTTGGTCGATAGTCAATACATATATGACCTATTTGTGATCAGTAGTCAATATATATTTTATATTTGCTTCCTATCTTTTTATAGGAAACTTCTGTTATATTTTATACTTTTTGAAAAGGTAAATCGATCGTACATCGACAAAAATTATCCGATTAAAACAGTCGATTTGAGTTCATGGCTTTAAATTATCCAGCCTTTGTTCAATCATTTTCTAACAGTGAAATTAATATTCTAACCCTGCAGAACAATAATTAACCAGTCACATACATTTTCATTCATAAATTATTATGAAATTCACGTGTTGAAATAGTCGGAGAGTCCTTCAAGCCCACTCTAATCCAACGTGTTGTGATGTAATAGAATGCTCTATCACGCTATTGGTCAGCATTTTGTTCATAGAACCATGGCCGCCGCTGATGAAATAAAAGTTGTACTCGCTCATTAAAATGAAATTACTATAATTATTTACACATTAAATTAATAAGTTTATAAAAGCTTCATTAAATATATTAAAATAATTTACAGGGTTATATAAATAAAGTAATTTGTGTCTAAATTACTATTTAAGATACTGTGGAACGCTAAAACGAAGTAGTTTGATCTTTTTGTAGACCCTAGAAGTTTGCGGCCTTTAAAGGGTTATTTTTTCGTTCCACCGTCAAATTTGTGGCTGCAGCCTAAAGTGAATGCGGCCAATATTAGAAAAAATACGGTAATAACCTGTTGCCTGCTTATGTTTTGCAAACTTTTCCCAAATAATGCGTTATTCATCAGTTTGAATAAATTCTTTTCAAAACTGCTCATAGATGCCTGTCTTTTCATCGTATTGAATTCTATGTAAGGTTTCGACCAAGCTTTTTGACGAAAGCGCACAACACTGTATTTTCTCCAGAACTAACCCATGATCGAGATAAAATTTTAAATTTTTATGATGACAAATATTTTTTCTTTGAGGAAGAAAGTGGGGAATTAATTTTTCAGATTTCCGAGGAAGATTATACTTTGTTTGTAAGTCTTTGTTGGAGGGTGACAGCATTTCGCTTGTAATGACGAGTTTCTCAGCCGCTAGTGGATAATCACAATGAGAATTGTGCAATTCATCAGGGTAAAGAAGATCGACTTCTAAGAAAAATCCGATTTCATCTAATTTATGGACGTCTAAACAGTCTATTTCGTTTTGATCCAACCAACGAAAATCGGAATAAGGAAGGGGTTGAGACAAAGCGTGTCCGTAAAGATTGTTTGCATCTATATAGAATAAATAAGAGATGGGTGCCTCTTTGTCATATCCCTCTACAAGTGAGTTGTTGGCTTTTGCATAGCGCTGAGATATAATTGATATCCTCCTCTTACTGCTCTCTGAAAAAACATGTAATTATCCACGTCAGTCAAAAGTTCTAAAGTTTCACCTGTTTCTTTCATTGCTGCTTCCCACGATAAACCTGGGAGCGACAGAAAAAGAGCTGGGTCAAGCCTGTAATATTCATCACATAGTGTGCGAAATTGCTGGAAAATGTCAGCTAAAAGCATTACGTTCGATAAGAGATAAAGATCGAGAAAATCTCCCAAATTTTGACAACCCATTCTCTTCCATAGAAACTAACAACTGTCCGAAAAACGAAGATGTTTAATTTGTATTGCTGTGTATCGCTCGGTGTTTTGTGGGACAACTTGAATATTCGATTCACCAAAATAATTCAATGTGGGCACGATGAAATGTGACTCATATGATTTAAGATTATTAAAGAAAATAGGAAGCGTCTTCTTGGGTTTTTAAAGCAAATTGCATTTCTGATGTGCTGCCCCGCGATAGATTCCAGTGATGTGACAGTGATCACGTACTTTTGTTTCTGAGGGTAGAAAGTTTCTTTTCACATACATGACAATGAGTCGAAGATTTGAAATGATCATGAATTTGTAAATTTAGTTTCATAGGCTCTGATGTTGCTAATTTTGTTTGTATTTCATTGTAATCAGTTTCTTTGTTTTTAAAAAAATGCTCTATTCTCTATGATGGACTCTATGTACACGATGTATGATACCTTCAATTGATAATCACATCGATTAAATGTCATTTTTGGATTTTTAGGCATCTCTAAACATTGAGGTTTATTCATTTGACAGTGTTTCTCGTGCTCTTCTAACCTTGCTTTTCTGTGATACAAAAACAAACAGTAGCTGCAAACATCACGGTTTTTGTTACTCACGCTGGCTAATCGATGAAAATCCAGAATGGCATTGATTCCATGACAAACAGTGCTCTCAAGAATTTGCCTCGTAATGTTGTCTCGACTATTACCAGGGCCATGAATAACTATTGGAGACATGAATACTTCCCTGACAAATGGAAGAAGTCCGTCATCGTTACCATACAAAAAGCCTAGTCGAAACCCTACTCTCGCTGTCAGCTACAGGCCCATAAGCTTACTACATATGATGTCATAAGTCTTTGAATGCATCATTCTAAGGAGGTTTAATGCTTTCTATGTGGCCAACAAAATTGTTTGTGAGGAGCAATTCAGTTTTTCGCCCAGGTCACTCCTGCCAACTTCAGATCTGGATGCTTGTTGCAGATCTAAACACTCCTTTTAACTGCTAAGTATGGTGGTCTTATGTTCTTGGATGTTCATAAAGCTTTTGATCGGGTTTGGCACAATGGCCTCATATACAAGATGATTACTTGTGGTTTTCCTGACGATACGATTGCTTTGGTTAGTTCTTTTCTGTCGAAGAGGATATTTCGTGTCAAAGTTGGCTGCTCCATGTCTAACCCTTGTGATGTCATTGCTGATGTTCCCCAAGGCTTTTTCCTGGGCGTTGCATTGTTCAACTTTTTCATCCTCGACTTTGCATCTTTTACCAAGTGTAAGCTGACAATGCGTCCATCATGACTAGTGCCCACAATCCCGCTCACGTCATATATCTGTTACAAAATGGTTTGCTAAGTGGAGACTAAATCTAAACGTTGACAAATGCAAGGCTGTTCATCACCAGGGAATTTCGAAACCCCTCTCCTCCCCCGAATCCTCTCTTCCTTTCTGGTAAAGAGCTCAAATGGGTTAAAAATTACAAATACCTCGGGAGTGGGATAGATACCAAGTTAAATTGGGGTGACTGCATCTTCTATGCGATCAATAAGGCTAAGAAGGCAAAGGTCCGTCTGGTTGCTCTTCTATGGCAAAACATCGTGCTTGAGTGGATAGCAAACTTTTGCTTTATAAAATGGTAATCTAAACCATTTTATAAAATTGTAATCTGAACCATTCTTTTCTATGGTCTGCCTGCCTGGGCTACAATATGAAAGTCCGGATGGAAGGACTTCCAAACTTTCCAAAATGTTACCCTGAGGATCACTGTCCAACTTGACAGGAGAGTTGCAACTAATACTTCCATTGCTGATGATTTCAGTATACCTCCCATTGGAAAGCACATCCGGAGTCACTGAAGAAACTCCTTTCGAAGATTAAGGACCATCCCAATCACCTGGTTGCAGATATTCTGAATCACGTGCTCACCTTTAGAAGTTTCCTTGGGCATCACAGGGACGCATCATATCCTGGATGTCAACTTTGACGGCATCTAAAAGGCTCATCTTTCCAGTCTGCTGGATCTCCTAGCTCCTCTGTGTCCCTCGTCAATCAATCAGCATTATCGTCCTGATAGGAATGGACTCCTCTTTATCCTCTAGATGACCTAACTAGGTTTATTATGGCTTCTTGCCTAGTTCAGTATACTTAGCCTGATTACTTCCTGGACGAGTATGGCAATGAAAGCATAGCTTCCGGACCACTAATTTTGTATTTTCCCTGCACTCTTTGGTTGTGGATTGTCGAATTGAATTCAGTTGATCTTCATTCAGTGATTCTTAAATCAACACAAGTAAGATATTTTCCTTCCCAGTGATTACGTGCAAAGCATGTGTTTTAAGCATGTGTTGTTTACATGCGAGCAATGTAATTATTTAATATATGGTCAGAGATCTTAAGTTAATTGTGAGAATTGTTCAAATTGTCTTTCATGGAAATTAGAGTTTATTTGATAAAGGTATGTTTTTGAAAGAAATTGATAATATTTGAAGATTAAACAGGAAATAAATGTTTGTAGGAGAACATGTTCATTATTGGCAAGTCCAGTGGCATGTAGGTGGCACCACAGTCCTCCAACATGGAGGAATTATAGGGTATAAATAAAACTCTGCTGGCTTCTTCACATGCGCTAAGTTGCGAACAAAATGAATTTAAAGGTATCTTTGGTCAACATCTTTGCTTATATTAAATTAGAAAATAAACAAGTTTAAAGGAAGTGTTATTTGATAGAAGGTGAGGCGTATTTAATAGAAAATATTTAATATTTTGTGAAAGCGTTGAACGAAAACACATTACTGCAAAATGGTTGGGTTATGCGTTCAAACCAGTAACCTAATAAATTTTTTAAATACATTCCTAATTTAATACTTCAAGGTAGAGTTGGGCCGATACCCGATACGATATTGCATATTTTGGAGGTATTGGTATCGGCAGTATTGAATAAAAATCAACAGAGCCTGTGTTGTGAGTGCTCGATAATATGGTGGAGACTCTCTTGGTTTTGGTGAACCCTATATCAAGTAAAATCCAAAATCAGTTAATAAAAAAAATTAAAAAGCACATCGCACTTAACAAGCAAAAATCAAGAAAGAGAAGAAGATAGGATTTTCGGTGATAATCATGAAAATTCGGCAGTGCTTGCTCCCGAAACACGTCAATTCAGCCACAAATAGAAAAGTGAAAGGAGAAGAATGAGAAGTGCTTAGATAGAAAGCGTAGAGGGGCCATTTGAAGTGAAATCCCCATAAGAGAAGAATCGTCTTTGAATTATAAGCAACATTGATGTTACCATTTGATAATATTGATAATATTTTGAGTTATTTTAAGAGAACTTTAGTTACAAGAGAATAAAATTTAAGGATCGTTCACGAAATGCTTTTGATTGAGGGAGAAGTGGGAGACTGGTGGAATTTGAAATTGTCATGGTGAATAGATAAAAAGTGACCTGAGTTGTCTTGAAACCATTTAAAAGAAGTTAGCTCCTCTAAAATCTCATAAAATCAGACAAAACAAAAAATAAAACGTAAGTAGTTCAAAGAAAGGGGCATTAAAGATTTTCAAGCTATATATATCAACTTATCATAACGGAAACGAGGCAATAAACTTGAGCAGAGACTTAGAGTAAATTTAAGAACCAACTGTAGTGGAAAATTTGTTTTATGCGGAGTTTCGTACAACGAGTTTTGAACTTTCTCAAATGACATGGTGAGAGATGTTTTCATAAAAAATTTTCGAAAATTTTCATCATTAGCCAGCTGCCCCATTTTGGATGTATCATATCACTCGAATGCAGAAGAAATTATGTCCATGAAAATATCAAATTGTTGTTTCAAGCCACATGTGATAGTAATGCTCTGATTCAACAAACTTAACTCTTAAACTGCAAAATTTCTACCAAAGTTGGATCAGAACATACATTTGGGTTGTGAGATGCTAGCAAAACAGACTCAAAATCAATCCGGTAAAGCCTGGATGGAAAATAATATTTCAATCTTGCAAATGCATCCTGTAAATATGCATGAAATAGGTTTTCGATACAAGTTTTCCAAACTTCAGCATTATTATTCTTTTCTTAAAGATTTATTCTTTGGAAATGTATGTAGAATTGTGTTTTTCAGAATCATATCTTGATTTACATCCAACTACACAGCAGTGTTTATGATTTTACTTTAATGCTTAACACCTATCATCCTGGCACGGCCTTTGTCTCACAGCCTAATGAAAACCAGCGTGTTATACCCTTATTTATACCCTTCTCGGCCGCCATTATGTGTTTTAACTGCCAGATGTCACCCACTTCTACTGGACTTGCCAATAGAGGGCACATAAGTCGCATATTAAAAGCGAGCGAGGTTGCGGCGCGCCCCCCCCTCCCCGTTACTTGGAAGCAAACATTCAGTGGGATCACTATGCTGTGCCTATGAGCTTTGTCCCTGTCATTTAATAATTTCAATTGAATCTTTGTCACCCTTGAGCGGAGAAAATTTGAAAGTGTCATTATGCCAGTGATTCCTGATATGTTTCATTCCTATCCTGGTGAAGTTGGAGAAACTTTTAAGATTCCCTTGTGTTAAATCAAGATGTTATAAAGACATTGACAATTATCGTCGTTTACAGCGGGATGTGTTGATAATTTTTTCCTCCTTCTACAGGCAGTTATTTTTACCAATGACATCATATGTTTTTCTCGTTCTACTGAGAGATGAGTTTGAGTAAGTGACATTTGTATTTGCACCAGTATCTAGAGAGACAGCCTTGTTACCAAGTCAATAGAAACTACTTTCAGCTTCAGCATCAAATCAGAATCATCAATGGGATATTCAACTACAAGCTCATCGACAAACCACATTCTACCTTCGGACACTTCAGGAGTCGTCTCTACAACTTTGAGCAACACACATTCTGGAACTTTTATGAACAATCAGAGCTGGAATTAATACTATCTTCAGATTCATCGTGACCTGTTCATCATAATAATACGTGTCCATGTAGTATGGTGTTGCATAATCTTTTATTAAGGATACCATTTGACATGGTGAAACCCCTCAGTAACGTGAGTAGTCAAACATAAGCATTTAGTTTGAGAAAGTAATTAGTGATAGCATTGAATAACGTCGAAATCATATTGTGAATCAGACAGTTTTGTATAGTCTCAAGATTTTACTTTGAATAAAAGATACCATCTGTTTGTTTACAATATGAACTGATGAACCTTTTGGGTGTTAATGATTCTCAGTAATGCTGATTATAAGATTAAGAAATTGTTACTTAACTTACAGTAATGTAGAGTGTCACAAACGATTATCAGTCACAGTTCTGCTATGAAAATCTCCAATTTTAATCTCTGATCTAAACTGAAAGATGATACGGACAAGAAGGAAAAAACATTGGATCGAGAAAAAGACAAAAACGAAATTTACAAAACAAATTGAAATTGCTGATTGAAATGAGCACAAATCGTTGCTAAAATGAAAATGAGTTCAAAAAAATAAATATTTCATTGCATTGTGACGACATATGTGTAATATCTTAATTAATATTCCACATGTCTCGTCGCTACAAACATGCAAGCAGATGCTCACTTGTTTGTTGTGTTAGTTGTAAACCAAAGAATATTGAACGCACAGCAATCGTAAGATAGAAATAAAATTAGTAGAGCAAGGGGAAAAAATAAAAGGAATTATATTTAATAAGGGGCAAGAAGTAAAGAAAACTATCAATGGCTTAGCAAAGGAAAGAGAATGAATTATGGGAGATTAAAATAATAATAATAATAATAATAATAATAATAATAATAGAGATTGGAAATCGTATTTAATAATGAATTGAAAGGAAAGACACACTCAGAGAAAGGCAAATAACGTAATTGGTACTAAGAATAATATCAGAGTAATTGATAATGTTAGAATGATTTCTTTTTTGTATGTCTATATAACATGTGAGTGAAGTCATAATTTTATTAAACAATAAAGAGAAATTGAATATGTAATTTGTTATGCCCGAAATTGCCTAAGTTAGAAAAGTTAGGCCTAGTGAAGCCTATTGTAAAAGGATTAGGAAGAGATTAAAAGCAAGTAAGTGGAGACAATGAGCAGAAGGGTAAGGGAGAGGTTGCCAAGGCAACAGGAAAATTGAACGATAATTCCAAGAAGTGACTTGGGCGTTCAATGGAAAATCAGGGTCACGGGATTATGAGGAAAAGAAATTTTTTTGAAAGAGAAAGGGCGATTCACGAACGACTTTGTTGTGAGTGGACATGAAAAGTTTTGCTGCGACAAGAAAAGGTTATGAATAATCCTGACGATGAATGAGGACCAACACAAAGAAAAAGCACGCTGGCCCAAGTAGCGATCACGAGGTGCCATAACCGTAGCGGACAACTCCGAAAGAGCAACTGGCCGAGGAGCAGCGAGAGAAAAGGACGACTCCGAGAGGCAAGGGAGTTGCGCGACCTCAACGGATCCGAGCCGGTCAAGGCAGAAGCTGGAGCATGTGCGAGAGGAGAAATTTGTCCGAGAACTGTCTGCAACGGCGACGAGGCGTCGGTTAAGCAGCATTGAAGACAGCTGTGTGCAAAGATCAGATATGTGACTGCTAAAAATCAAATTTTGGGCCCACGCAATGGATAAGTCATGACATGTCATTAAAATTTAATTATAAAGGTATGGAGATTAGGGTTAATAATTAAGAAAATGAACTATTAGTCCTAAAGAACGATTTCGCTTGTGGAACGAACTGAATCGTCACAAAATGGAACAAATCATTAAAACATAGTGACAAACTACACAAATGAGTTTTTGTTCAGCTTGAAGATAAATGTGTTATTTGGAATAGAAACTAATTAAGTAATTTTTTTTCTGATTGAATTTATTATACTGATAATGTGGAAGGGAGTAAAATAAGTCCTAGGCATTTGCTAATATACTTACTTACTTTACTTACTTTTCAAACCCGCTTATCCGTCAGGGTCGCAGGAACAGCAGCCCTATGGAGGATCTCCAGCGATCGCGATCTTCCGCCATCAAGCGCATGTCCTCCCTGGTAATATCCAAGCGACTCGAACCCAGATTCTCCATGTAGTCTAGCCACCTGGTTCTAGGCCGACCCCTTGGTCTCTTACCCACCGGCTTGGAAAATAACAACTGCCTAGGAAGACTAGTTTGCGGCATCCGTATCACGTGGCCATACCAGCGCAACTGAGATCTCTCAATGCGGAGAAGTAGCGGCACAACACCTAAAGATTCCCTTATTGTGCTGCTGTACACTCTATCTAGTAGGGTAATACCTGCCACACCTCTTAGAAATCTCATTTCGGCCGCTTGTACCCACGATCGCACTCTTTCGGTCATTACCCAAGCCTCATGACCATAGGTGAGAATGGGGACAAAGATAGATTTGAAGACGGAGAGCTTGGCTTTGTTACCCAGCTCGCGTTTCGTTACCACGGATCGCCACAGTTCACGTCTGACACAGCTTGCTGCACCGATCCGAGCATTCAATTCTTTCTCCTGCCGTCCATCACTCGTGAATGCAATCCCGAGATACTGGAATTTCTCCACCTGTCTCAATGAGGCTCCCCTAACATGGAGAGCGCACTGAGCAGGCTGTCTTGAAAGGACCAGAACCTCGGTTTTAGCCACACTGATCTTCATCCCAGCTTCTTCACATTTGGCTGCAAACCGGTCTAGTGCATGCTGAAGGTTCGTGCGAGAAGACCCAAGGAGGACAAGGTCGTCAGCAAAGAGCAACCTCTCCACCAGGCAGTCGCCCACACAAACACGCTCATCGCCTCGGCTGCCCCTGTCTATCCAGTCCATAAAGATAATGAACAAGAGGGGCGACAGTACGCACCCTTGGCGGAGTCCAACACCCACGGTGAACGGTCTTGACTTAATGCCATTTATCCGGACACACATCTCAGAGCTTTCGTACAGAGACATGATAGCAACCAGTAATTGCTCATCCAATCCATACTCTTGCAACATTTACCAGAGCTTCTCCCGAGGAACTCTGTCATATGCTTTTTCGAGGTCCACAAAGCAAGCGTAGACCTCTTTTGCATACTCCCAGGATTTCTCAAAGATTTGCCTTAGAGCAAAGATGTGATCCGTCGTGCTTCGGCCAGGTCAGAAACCATACTGCTCCCCCGACAGTTTGGAGTCGACTATTTCCCGACTTCTCTTCTCCAGACACTTAGCGTACACTTTCCCAGGAATGCTGAGCAAAGAGATGCCTCGATAGTTGTTGCAATCTCTCTGATCTCCCTTTTTGAAGATCGGGATCACAATTCCTGTCTGTCATTGCTTAGGGGCCTGTCCGGATATCCAAGCAACCTGACACACTCGAGTCAGCCACAGGATACCATCCTGATTTAAGGCCTTTAACATCTCGGACCGGATTTCATCATCACCTGCAGCTTTGCCAGTCTTCAGGGACTTAATTGCCCATCTGACTTCTGCTTCAGTGATACAACCGTGACTATTCTCCGCTCCAAGGTGCACCTTGTATGCCTCAGTTGTTGTTGTCACCGGATTAAGAAGAGATGCAAAGTGTTCCTTCCACCTATGCAATACGCTCTCCTCTGTTTTCAGAAGCCTCCCATCTGAACTCTTAATAGTTTGTGATGAAAGAGACTTCTTTCCACGGAAGCGGCGCATTTTCTGCCAGAACGCCTTGTTTGCTGAACCATAGTCTAATTGAAATTTCATTTGCTAATATGTAATTGAGATTTGAATTTAAAATTTTACCATCATTTTTTTTGTTTTGAATAAATATCTTATTTTAAATCTAGTTAAATGGCTATCTGAGAGTGTCATTCTGGAGATAATTCTAGTTAGTGAATATGCTTAAAGGGAGAATTATGGAAAGAATAAGAGGGAGATTCATTATCTTTCTATTCTTTGCTGGACTAAAAATTGGGTTTACTAGAATAGCTGTTATGTTATTATGAAGTATGAACTATTTAAAATTTATTTATTTTTTATTGATTGCTGGGTGTTCATTATATTTTTCCTTTCATGGATATTAGAGAACTATTGGGTAACTTAGAGATTATGCAGTTACATTAGATGTTCCATTTTCTTTTGTTGTTGTTGCTGTTGTTTGTATCTCAGACTGTAGATGGGGAACAAGGAGAGATCCTTGGGGTTATAAGTTTAATGTTGAGTATTAATGATATTAGTGGGAGAGTAATTCCCTTCCGTTTTTTGTACGAACATGAAAGTTTCCTCTTTGCTTGGCCAGGTTAATGGTTGGATACAAGATTAAACCAGAGTTGACAGTCTGTGATACAAAACCTATGATAATAGTCTGACAAGCAGGCTACAGGTGAGTCTAGTTAAGAGTGTGAACTAATTATAGTGATATTTTATCAAACGCAAAGGGGGATAATTGAGCGAGCGTGCGACAAGGGGGCAATAATAGATACAGAAAATGCGTAACAGGGGGTAGGCTGTTATTTGCCACTAAGAAAAAGGGTAGTAACAGCTAGCACGCGCATTACGTCACAAATAGCGTTGTGACGAACAATGTTTACGTGACACAGGCTATAGTAGTGTAACTTAGTTATTGCGAGCGGGTACGTCTTACTTGGGTTATTGCATGTTAGTAGCACTATAGGTCACGAGGGTGCAGCGAATAAGTGCAGAATCAGCATTAAAGCTAAATAGGATCACTGAAAAGGGCACAGCCATCGCACTCGAGGAACCAAACAGCCGTCGAGGAAGCGGCAACGACACCCGAACTCCCGGTGCTATCTGGTTATGCCGGAGTTATCCCCTACTTTTCGGGAGAGGAGGGCAGCATTTCAGTGGATGACTTCCTGAAGCTTACGGAGCAGATAGGAACGGTCGCCACTTGGACAGACGAAGTCAGGGCCATTGTCGCGAAGTCAAAACTGCAGGGTACCGCTGCGAAAAGGGCCGTAGAATACGAACTCTATAGAGTTGAGAAATTTTCACACCTAGCAGAGATCTTTAAAACCAACGAGGCAGAACCCGACATCGAGAAGGAATTCATAACGGCAAAACAATTACGCAAGGAATCTATCAGCAACTTTGCCCGTTGGCTAGGCGTCATGTTCGATAAACTCAGTAAGTAGAAGCCCCACTATGTAAGCGATAAGGAAGAGACATAACTCCTTCGTTTCAAATTGGGCATACATCCCAAAGAGGCGTTAATGTTAATGTATATGAACCCAACTACATTCAAAGAGGCTGTACAATGCGTGAAACGCTCAGCAGAGATAGACAAGACAGACAGGTATGCGATGACGGCAACACCTGAATCGGCAAGAACAGAGGCAGGGCCCTCCAATCTAGAGAAGAAGTTTGATGCCTTTTGTTTCAAAATAGATAGCAGATGGGCCCGTGTCGAGGAAGAAATCAAAATCCTACACCACGAGATCAGAACGCACGATGAGAACATGGCAGAGATACACCAACACCTACATAGGTTAGAAACAGCCCCCAATCAGAATGCTCATAGAAATACAGGACCAAGCCGCCCAGCTAACAGAAACAACTGCTGCTTTCAATGCGGTCAAGAAGGGCATTTTAGCAGAGACTGCCCCCAAAATAACCAGCCAACACGGCCCAAACCCTGGCAGTATGAGCGCAAACGGGAAGAGAGAAGCGTCAATCTAGTACAGGTGCTCAACAACGAGGAGTGCTTTTACGTAGATGGCACCGTAGAGGGAATCCCAATCCGATTCTTGGTAGATACAGGAGCGCAGGTGTCCTTTCTAGATGCGATGATCGCATACAAATAGAAAGACGCACATACACAGATATCCGAAACATGGGTTAAGGGCATCCACGGAGTGAGCAAAGCCTTCCCATATCAAATAACCACAGACGTCGAATTCGGGGATGAATATTACCGACAACAGACATTCCTCTTGATCGACCTCAACGGGAGAGGATACGGGGGGATATTAGGCCGCGACATGACAAGAAACCAACTGTCAGTCACCGCGAAGAATAATAATTCGAATGGGTAAAGCAGAGGAACTCACGAGGAGCAGAATGGGGAAATGGGTGAGATTAAGAGAGGGGGACATTAAAACGATGGGAAGGGATTTAAAAAAAAAATTGGGTAGGGGAGAACAGTTTGGGGAAAGATAGTTAGATTAATAAGATTAAAATACAGTTTTTTTTGGGGGGGGGGGGGTTAGAAACGAACTTTTGTTCCAAGCCAAGTGGGAGCGGATTACGACAAGGAATGGAGACATGGCTCGAGCAGCGGGTGCTGTCGGCTCACGTAGGACACAGTGGCCGAGGTGGGGAGCGTGCAGAGCAACCTGCGGAGGGGCGAATTTGGGATTCCACTCCGAGGTGGGCGGACGACGTCCCTAGACCACTGGGGATCCCAGGGGCGTGGGAAACAGACCTGTCGGTAGCGGTACCTCGACGTCGCCTCCAACAGTTTGGGACTGTTCGGGAGAAACGTGTGGAAGCCATTGGGCGAGAGTCGACCTCACATAACTTGTTTAGCAGTTCGCCAACCACTATGACTAAAACTGAGTTCTAGCATAAGTTAAAATTCATTGGCATTAATTTTAATTTTGGGTAGGGGTAGGCCTGTATGACAACACATGTGTAATATCTTAATTAATATTCCACATGTCCCGTCACTACTAACATGCAAGCAGATGCACACATGTTTGTGTTAGTTGTAAACCAAAGAATATTGAACGCACACCAACCATAAGATAGAAATAAAATTAGTAGAGCAAGGGGAAAAAAATAAAAAGAATCATATTTAATAAAGGGTAAGAAGTAAAGAAAAATATCAATGGCTGAGCAAAGGAAAGAGAATGAATTATGGGAGATTAAAGTAATAATAATAATAAAGATTGGAAGTCGTATTTAATAATGAATTGAAAGGAAAGACACACTCAGAGAGAAAGGTAAATAACGTAATTGGTACTAAGAATAATATCAGAGTAATTGATAATGTTAGAATGATTTCTTTTTTGTGTGTCTATATAAAATATGTGAGTGAAGTCATAATTTTATTAAGCAATAAAGAGAAATTGAATATGTAATTTGTTATGCCCGAAATTGCCTAAGTTAGAAAAGTTAGGCCTAGTGATACCTATTGTAAAAGGATTAGGAAGAGATTAAAAGCAAGCAAGTAGAGATAATGAGTAGAAGGGTAAGGGAGAGGTTACCAAGGCAACAGAAAAATTGAACGATAATTCCAAGAAGTGACTTGGGCGTTAAGAGGAAAAGAAATTTTTTTGAAAGAGAAAGGGAGAATCACGAACGACTTTGTTGTGAGCGGACATGAAAAGTTTTGCTGCGACAAGAAAAGGTTATGAATAATCCTGACGATAAACAAGGACCAACACAAAGAAAAGCACGCTGAGCCCAGGTAGCGATCACGAGGTGCCACAACCGTAGTGGACAACTCCGAAAGAGCGACTGGCCGAGCAGCAGCGAGAGAAAAGGACGACTCCGCAAGGCACGAAGCTGGAGCACGTGCGAGAGGAGAAATGTGTCCGAGAACTGTCGGCAACGGCGACGAGGCGTCGGTAAAGCAGCATTGAAGACAACTGTGTGCAAAGATCAGATAAGTGACTGCTAAAAATGAAATTTTGGGCCCACGCGATGGTTAAGTCATGACATGTCGTTAAAATTTAATTATAAAGGTATAGAGATTAGGGTTAATTAATAAGAAAGTGAACTATTAGTCCTAAAGAACGATTTCGCTTGTGGAACAAACTGAATCGTCCCAAAATGGAACAAATCATTAAAATAGTGACAAACTACACAAATGAGTTTTTGTTTAGCTTGCAGATAAATGTGTTATTTTAAATGGAAACTAATTAAGTAATTTGTTTTCTGATAGAATTTATTATACTGATAAAGTGGAAGGGAGTAAAATAAGTCCTAGGCATTTGCTAAGTATGTAATTGAGATTTGAATTTAAAATTTTACCATCATTTTTTTTGTTTTGAATAAATATCTTATTTTAAATCTATACCTCGTCTCAACTTCAGTTGAGAGTGACATCATGAGTGAAGTGGTTGCCGTTCGTCCTCATGAAGAAATAGTTCCTACAATTTTCTGTATATAAAGTTCAAAATTCTTTCTGAAATCATATTTCATAATTTTTTCATTGATATAATAAAAAATCTGCGTATAAAAAAGCCATTTGACGAAATGGGGGGGAAAAAAAAGAAAAAAAACCAAAAAAAAAACCCGACTGTAGTGTGGAGATTATTCGAATGCAAGATGGCGGCATCTAGTTCCTACGTGAAGAACGTTAAAGGAAAACTTTACCACAGTGAAGCGAAGCAGATTATACTTAATGTTTATGGCAAATTGGCAGAACAGAAATCGGTAAATCAGTCAGTGACATCGTAGATTTGGTTACGGATTTAACTGGAGTCTCGGTAGCGAGAGTCTACAGAGTCAGGAAGGAGCTGAAGAAAGAAGACAAAGGTGTCAACACCAAAGACAAGTTCTTCACTAATTTGTTCATGAAACACTACAGGTATTGTTCCTTTCTTATTGATTTTGATGTATTCTTACCTTTCAAGACAAGGAGATTATTTCCAAGAGGAGATCCCCCCCCTTTTTTTTTTTTTTAATTGACATTCTGTCACGGTATGTTATTATTATTTTAGCACAAATGAAGTATAATAATGTGAAAACTCCACGAGATAATCAGAAGTAGAAAATTAACTTAAGTTTGTTGCACATTTAACAAAATAATAATATATAATGTATAAATAATACCTGAAATGACTCATATTTCGAGTGATCTCGAAATATTAACCTTATGTATTAATGATAAATATATTATAATGACAATATATCTCCCTCCTTCAGGGTATTTCTCATCTTTTTGTACCGCACTTTCTTCCATACTATTTGATGCTCAATTGTCGAATAAGCAAATTATACTAATAGATTTCAACATCGATTTTAACAAACCCTCCACATGTTTAAACTCTTTACTCGATTCCATTTCCCGTTCTGGCCTTATCACTATTTCTGGTTCATTTATCCATTTTTCTCCTTACCATCGAACATACTCCGCTATTGATCAATGCTTTACTAATTTTAACTCACCTCTTCTCAGCCAGTCTTTAGACGTCTCCATTTCGGATCATTTCCCCCTTGTCTGTATTTTTAATACAAAAATTTATGGCAAACGATTTCCAAATTCAGATATTCGTTTACGGAAAGTGTCACCTGGTGCATTGCTGTGTTCAAGTCTTTCCTTAGTTTAACCAATTGGACTTCGCTATTTGCTAATACGTACGATACGAATCAAATTTTTAACAAATTTTTATCTCAAGTAAGACTTGGTTACAACCGATACTTCACACAGTATTCCCCCAGGGTGCCTCCAATGGATTCCTCAATTACGAAGCCATGGATTACCTCCTACATAGTAACCCTGACCAAAAAGAAGAATATTTTGTATCGTAAGCTTCACCGTAAGCACTCACCCACTATTAACCAAGCCTATAAAACTCTTTCTAACAAGATAAAACAATTGGTTAATAATTCTAAACATTTGTATTATACTCGTTTATTCTCTCAAATGTCCTCTAATAAACAGAAATGGTCACATGTAAATAAGCTATTGAAAGGTCCTACGTCTATAACTCTTCCTTCCCAGCTATCCCACAATCCTGACTCTCCTTCCCTTACTGCTTTTCTTACTGCTCTTCTTCCTTCTCCTGATTCAAACACCTCTCCAGTTTCTTATCCTTATAAGATTGACCAAAATCCCGTGTCGTTTTTCGCATTCCCTACTTCTTCGAAGGAGGTGGGAAAAGTCATCACTCAGTTGAAATCTTCTGTTGTCCCAGATCCCCATGGCTTTCGTTCGGATATCATTCTAGCTGTTAACTCTCTCATAGCAGCTCCCCTTGCTTTTATTTTTAATCAATCTTTATCCACTGGTATATATCCCGAAGCTTTAAAAGTATCCAAAATCACACCAATTTTTAAGAAAGGAGATTCTAATATTTATTCCAATTATCGTCCTGTTTCATCATTACCGATTTTCGCCAAAATTTTCGAAAAATTGTTTTATTTTCGTCTTTCTCAGTTCACTTATTCTTTCAATCTATTAACTCCTTATCAACATGGTTTTATACCCCACCGCGGTGTAGAAACTGCTTGCTATGAGTTGATTGAGTTTGAATCTTCTGAAATGAGTACAAATAAGCATGCAGCTTCTATCTTTCTTAATTATTCTAAGGCATTTGACTCTATCTCTATTCCACTATTGCTTTATAAGTTGTCTAATTTTTACAATATTCAAGGTCCTCCACTTAATTGGGTTTCAGATCTTTTAACTAACCGAAGTTATTTCCTTGAACTTAATGGAACATCTTCTGCAATTCTTTCACGCAATATTGGGGTACCACAAGAATCGATTCTTTCCCATTGCTCTTCAAATTATTTATTAATGATCTGCCTAACACACTGAATATGGCAAACCCTATCTTGTACGCAGACGATGTGACTCTATCGCTATCCCGTTCTAATATCTCCCAGTTATTGGACGATATTAATAGTGTTCTTTTTGAACTTAAACGCTGGAATGATGCGAATTCTTTATCTCTTAATACTGCTAAATCAAAATTAATGTTTTATTACCAACTAATAAAAGTAACATTCCTATCAGTCCTCCTATCTATTATGGTCTTCAAATATTATCAACTACTAGTTCTTTTAAATACCTTGGCTTAACCATAAAACATGACCTTACATGGGATTTGCACGTTGACATTCTTTTAAGAAACCTTAACAGGTACCAAGGAATGATTCCCCGACTTCATTATCTTCCTAATTACTTATTGATACTTCTTTATTATTCTCTGATACATTCTTCTCTCTGCTACTGTATCATTTTTTGGGGTTCATTAACTTCGTATAACACGACTAGATTGTTAAGACTACAGAAATGGTTCCTCCGTACTATCACCAAATTTCGTATTCTGCAATCTGTTTCTCATTTTTTTGCTTTACTTCAAATCCCAACGGTTCGTCAGATCTATTTTATACAATTATGTTCCTTTGTTTTTAAGGTCATAAATAAACAGCTAATTTTATCCCGCCCTTTCAATATTATTTTGCAATTAGATAAGCACAATTATCCTACCTGTAAAGCTAGTGATATTCGTTTACCAGTAGCTAAGAACAACTACTCTCGTCGCTGCATTTCATATGCCAGTTTAACCCTTTTGCTGCGTAAAGCGGATATATCCACACAAAATAACATTATCTCTACCTGTGGAAATCTGATTCATCTCACAGGGTTTAAAAAACTTCTTGTTATGCTGCTAAAAGTAGATAATTCCATCTTCTCAAGAAGGAAAATAAAATTTAATTACGCAGTGAAAGGGTTAATGTTTTGGTCTTATTTACCAGAGGATGTTCGGGATATTCCATCGTATCTGCTTTTTAGAAAAAAGCTTAAAGCCATTTCTTTTATGGATCAACGTATCGCCTATCTCTAATTTACTCTTAATGGTTTCTCATTTCTTCTTTCTTTCGCTTTTTTTTCTCTGTCCTCTTTCCCTTTCTTTTTGTTCCACTTTTATTGTATCTTTGGTTTAGATTATAATCTAATTATTATTTATTTTATTTGTTTTATGTATGATTTTGAATGATATTTTATGCAAATTTTGTTATATATAATGCACAGTGAGGTCAATATGACCCTTATTA
>JAHWFO010026986.1:162808-188056 GCA_023313115.1 Rhysida immarginata
AGGAGTGGGAGCTGAACGATGAGCGCAAGCGATCGTTTTAGCGGCTGATTGGAAAATGGCAGTTAGGAAAAAATCCCATTTTCCTGCAAAAAAAAATAAAGTTGAGGTTCAACAGCGATGATGGATCGTTTTAACTCAGGGAAAAACGTCTGCCCACGCTGTGGAAGTCATTTAGTACCAGTTAAGGGAGGCGAATTGGCATGAATCGTATTTTGCAGCCCGAAACGGCATGGATGCTCTTTTGTCTTCGAAGGTCGCTAGAGATAAGAAAACATCTTGCCAACGAGTTTGGTGAGGTCGTTTTATGTATTATTAGTGCCATGGGAATTTAACTTTAATCAAGGAAATAGATTATTATGATCAAGAACAACTCTTAGCACGGAATTTATATCTCCGTTTTGTGGAACTACTTTTTTTGTCGAAAGTGCCTCTTGAGCGCAAAAAGAAATATAACTTTTATGCGGACGCTCTGTTTAAAAAATGTTATATAAAATCCACTACTTTATAGTGAATGATGATTAAAACCGACAGGGTAGAACATTAATTAGTGTTTATCCAAAGACTGTAGTTTAAAATATCTAGCAACCTAAATGTTGTTTAAAATGATTGAAAAGCGCGATAATTGTAAAATTGTGTCGCTCATATAAGTAGTCCATACAGCGCTGTTTATGCTAGAATAAATGGATTATTGCAGGTGTAATTAGCAGTCATCCACCCCAGTATCGAAAATTAAAAGAGTATAGTTGATTAAGAGAGTTATAAATTCAGAATACGCTAGGGTTACTGTATCCCTCCCTCATAAAAAGGGGTACACGACGCTTGCTTGAGTTGACTGCGTCTAAGATTAGTATAACTCTGTCAGACTAAGGGTGGCAACTGTTATACCTGAGCTATTTTGGTCAAACAACAGCGAGACACTTATGTGTGCCAGGCTTTGGAAATATTATTATGATGAGGTTATGTAAACGGTTTTGTTTACTTTATTATTCATTATGACGAGGTTTTCCATTATAGAGTTTCAATTAAATGTATTGATTATTTTCTTTTTACGGGCCCCAATCTTATTTTAAATCATTAAGTGTCTCATGATTAGAATTTGATTTTCAGAATGTTTTTTAAGAACTGATTAGTTATTAAAATTATTGTTGATCTGAAGCACACTGTGAGTACGTTTTTTTGACCTCTAACGAGTCCACCCTCCTTGCTGCCACGTACGAAGGTTGCGTTAGTCCCACGGCCCAAGTAAGTCACTCCTCCGCATGTGGGTGGCACATTCATGTGTCTGCGTACTCTGCAATTCCAACAATTGGAAAACTGTTAGGAAATAAAGAAATTAAACTGGAGCAAACTCCAAATAATGCCTCTGGATTCAAACCAGGAGTCAGGACCTGTGACTGTGACCTGGCAGTTGAATGCAGGACATGTTGGGATTTTTTTTTGAGTATGCACACTTGTATTGTTGTTGTTGTTGTTCATTTTTCGTTGAACAGCGTTTCTGAGTGTATATCCATCGTATCCATCGCGAAGTCCTACTATTCGAGCAATAACAGCCCGATTGCGGCTCAAAGGAAATTTCCAACAGAATACAAGCTGACGACAAGCGGTCCAAGTGTTATAACAATCAAAAATCTGATTAAGGTGTTCAAGAGAACTGGTAGTGTTTGTGATGACATTGTTGGCAGTGTTGGTCGTTGAGTGTGAAAACACCTGAAAATTCAAGAAAACTGATGGCAAGCATCTCGAACATGTCATAAACTTAATCCGAATATCTGTAGTTACTTTTAACATTGAGTAAATTTTTGAACTCCATAGTTTTTGAAATTTGATGTTTTAATTCATACAGCTCTATAATTGTCAGCCTGTATCAGCCCTGCAACGACTGATGGCAGCTGGAGGAGGGGGGGGGGGGGGGGGGTGTAATTTTTTCCTGTTAAAATTAAAAAAAAAAAACATGTATTATACATTAATTATATGGCATATACAGTGTCCAGTTCATTATACAATAAATTAATTTACTTTTTATTTGAATTTCTCATCGCCAAAAGCTAATACGAACTAACGAAGTTGCATTCTGTCCTGATGAAATTCAGACGAAATTAATGTATAACTTGCTAGTACATTATCAGTAATTATACAATAATTTAAATTATGTATTGTCCCCAAAGTGTACAAATAAATGTAGAAATGCGTGTAACTGAACATTTTGGCTTGTAATTCAAAATTTATAAACTTTTTTCCCTTGTTAATAAATCACCAAAATTCAACTTATTGAATTAATACTCAACCCGCTCCCATTAAAATCATTTTGGGTTACAAATGGACACTTTATAGCGAGTAATACCATAAAAACAGTACATGTAAACAAAATTCTTAAGCCAATGGGCAATGCTACCCTGTATACGACTTTGTGTTGATTGGTTAGTCTTGATTAGCAATAACACTGCAAGGACTATATAAACTCTGGCAATGTGAATGGAAGTCAGTACAACTTATTCATCAATCTCTTACATTTGATCTCCAGCATCTTCGTTTAGTGGTTCTTTAATTGTAAAGATCCAGATTATGCATATTTAAAAATGTAAAAAATAATACAGTTTTCTGTATATTTTTGCACATTTTATTTCTCGCAAGGAGTCAAAAATGGCGATCGCTTATACAAGAGGATAGCATTTTTGCTGGGTTTTTTTTTTGGGCCGAAAAAGTGGAACCGCATTATACAAGAGGATTAATGAATAAGTTGTACTGACTTCCATTCACATTGCCAGAGTTTATATAGTCCTTGCAGTGCTATTTGGGCTGAAAAGTGGAATCACATTATACGATGGGAGTATAGTAGAGGATTTATGGTAGTCCATGTTACAAATCGATTCACTTGATTAGCAATGGCACTAGGTCCTTGATTTCCTTGTTGTAGAACTCTTGCGATACAGTCCTAACCACGTTCTCATCTCTTCCTCCGCATCCCCATCGGTGTGAAAGCGTTTTCCAGCCAAATGTTGCTTCAGGTGAAGAAAGAGACAGTTGAAATCGCTTGGCGTCAGATTGGAGCTGTGGGCAGGATGACAAAGGAGTCCAAAAGAGCAGTCATAACGTTGGCTGTGTGGGGCCGAGCATTGTCGTGAAACAAACGCATGTCCTTGGTCAGCATTCTTCGTTGCCTGTTTTGGATAGCTCTTTAGAAGTTTTTTAATGTTTGGCAATAGCAGTCGGCGTTGATCGTTGTCCCTTGAGGCAAAAAATCGACAAGAGCAATGCCTTTTCGGTCCTAAAACATGCTTGCCATGATTTTCCGTCTTGAGATTGTCTGACAGAATTTGAGATGAAGTGTAGTGCCATATCATTGATTGGCTTTTTGACTCTGGGGTTAGATGATGAACCTATGTTTCGTCCCTGTGGAAACTGTCCAAAAATTCCTCAGCACTTTGCACACAATTTTGCTTGGAAGTTCAGTCAGCATTTTGGGCACTCAACAAGCACACACCTTTAAATATCCCAATTATTTTTCGTCAAAATCATCTATGTAGCAGAATTACTGACCTCTGAGAACAAAATTGTGAGCTCAAAGGACTGTTACACGGTGATCTTCACAAACATTATCATTAATGTTCTTCAACTAAGCATCATCAATTGAGGACCCCCTTCTCTTCTACTCGTTATGAACACTCGTTCTACCATTCGAAAACACCGCACACTACTTCCTGACATTCCCTTGGTCCATCACATTTAATGATTGTGAGATTGCGATGGATTTCAACGAAGCAAACTCTCTCCTGGTTGAGAAAGCGAATGAACGCATCTCGCATGAATCAGAATTCGACAGAAGAGCCGCCATCTAATAATT
The DNA here is from genome assembly GCA_023313115.1 of Rhysida immarginata. Lineage (NCBI taxonomy): Eukaryota > Metazoa > Arthropoda > Chilopoda > Scolopendromorpha > Scolopendridae > Rhysida > Rhysida immarginata. Next base: position 166,650 of record JAHWFO010026986.1, read on the forward strand.
TATGAATAAAAACATATGTGATTGATTAATTGTTGTTGAGAAGGGTTAGACTATGAATTTTCATTGTTAGGTTAGGTTAGGCAGACTCTCCTGCTGAAGATAAAAAATTAGCAGACTCTCCTGCTGAAGATAAAAACACAGTGGATTTGAGTACTTGGCTTTAAATTAATCAGTCTTTGTTGAATCATTCTGACATGTACTTTTGAGGACTCCCTTCTCCCCTCCTCATCATGAACACTCGTTCTACCACTCGAAAACACAGCACACCACTTCCTGACATTCTGTTTGTCGTGTCGGCGATTAACATGCTATTGTTATCGCGCACGATCCTCATTATTGTAGTGGTGTTTGTTTCTGTATTGTCTATCCATTGTTGTGCCCACCATTGTCGTTGTTGTTGATGTTTTGTAAACGAACGTTCGCCAGCCATTCCACTCTCCCAGCCGTAATCGTATTGATGACACACCAGTCATCCATTCCACCACCACGAATGCACGTCGGAGCCGGACACTTTACCACCAGGTAATCCATAGTCCATAAGTTTAGTCCTGTACCATCCCATCGAATCCCCCACAAAAACGCAACAAATTTTGGTGTCAGAAGTGGGATTGCTCATTTAAATGCCATCAACGAACGCTCCGACGCCGCTGGAAGTGAACGCAGCTCCCATCGCCATCTTGAGTTGAAAGAAGAAAAAAAGAACGCGTTCACAATTAAAGTGCCACAAACAAACATAAAAGAGACATTACTAACAAGGACTTACTTACCCTATCAGTGACAAATCCACGATGGCCGTACCACCCGAATTAATGCAGGAACTTTCAAAGATGATCGCCACAGCCCTGCACGTCGCCACCGACACGGCCGTAGCCCAGATGGCAACGGCGTCCCCCGCTCCTGGCGCAGAGCGTGCTGCGGAACTAGCCTCGCCGCGGCCTCCTCCATTTACCATGCCGCTGTTCCGAATGGACGAGGAGACGTCCGTTGGAGAATATTTCAAGAGATTTGAGTGGGCGCTGCAGCTCTCGAATATTCCCACTACCCAGTATGCCGCTTATGCACGAGTACACATGGGCGCGGAATTAAACGGTGTACTGAAAATCTTGGCAAGCCCAAAGGAACCAGAGGCGATTCCCTACGAGGAACTTAAAGCAATATTGACTGGCCACTACGATCGTCCACGAAACAAGTATGTTGAAAGCATCAAATTCCGGACTGTTATTCAACATCCAGAATAATCAGTGGCCCAGTTCGCACTCCGCCTACGTAAAAGTGCAGCACACTGCCAATATGGTGACTTTCTAGACCGGATGCTAATAGAGCAATTCCTTCACGGTCTTCACTCCCCCGAGACACGTGACGAAATCATCGCCAAGCAGCCAGATGATTTTGACAAGGCATATGCTATCGCCCAAAGTCTAGAAGCCACATGGGCCATCGGGAAGGCTGTAAGCCAACCAGCACCCGAGGCTACGAATAAACTTGGATATGAAGCTCCAAGTACCAAGTCAAACCATCGTGGGAGGAGTCGACAGAAGAAGCCTCTTCGAGCGAGTGCGAGCAACGAGCGCAATCGTTCCGCAACAAGTCGCCATTCCAGCAGCAACAGAACCAAGACTGTGCCAAAACAACCATGTGGCAGGTGTGGTGGTCTGCATTGGGCAGACACCTGTCGTTTCAAAACGGCAACCTGCTACTCCTGCCAGATGACCGGACATATTGCCAGAGCCTGTCGTGCCAAGCCTAAGGGTACCTGCCGTACCCCACCCAATGAAACGCCAGTTCCAATAGACCGGGTCCAGACACTGAACCAGATCTCGTCTCCAAGGCAGGCACCTTCCCACACAAATGTGATAGATGTTACGATTGACGGCAATCATCTGCAGATGGAGGTCGACACGGGGGCACCTTGTGGTATCGTTGGTGTCACCCGTCTACGCAAAATCAAACCACGAATACGCCTGCAGAAGACTGACCGTCAATTCCGAAGCTATACTGGTCACCAGGTGCGTTGCCTCGGAAAAGTAAGAGTGCGAGTGACCATTGGCAGCACTACCCGTAATATGGATCTCTATGTGGTGGAAGGAAATTCTACGGGATTAATGGGTCGCGAATGGATCGCCAGTTTCGTCCACGAGATCCAATTCGACAAATTGTTCGCACCCATTCAAGCCATCCAAGAAAATCCAGATAAGGGACTTTTAACCAAGGAACAACAATACCAACTGGACTGTGTAGTGAGAGAATTTGACCACATCTTTCAAACCACAGCAGGGAAACTGAGGGGGCCACCAGCGTCAGTCCATCTTGTGCCAGATGCCACCCCTGTCTTTGCTAGAGCGAGAGATGTCCCACTTGCTCTACGAGATCAATACGCTGCCGCCATCGAGGATAAAATCAAAGCTGGCTTTTACGAACGTGTCGATTTTTCCGAGTGGGCTTCGCCAACCCACGTAGTGGTTAAAAAAAACGGTGCGCTGCGAATCACTGGAAATTACAAGCCTACGGTCAACAAGCAGATGATCGTGGATGAGTACCCGATCCCTAAAATAGAGGATATATTTAACAAAATGAGAGGGGCTGGGTGGTTTGCTCATCTAGACATCACGGATGCGTACACCCACTTACCAATCGACGCCAAATTCCGGGAGGTTCTGACTCTGAACACGCCGACCCATGGACTGGTGAGACCAACTAGAGCCGTTTATGGTGCCGCAAATATACCAGCGTTGTGGCAACGTCGGATGGGGGAGGTGTTCCGAGAAGCAGAAAATGTGGTCAATTTTTTTGACGACATCATTGTGTTTGCCCCGACATTTGACAAGCTAGTGGAAGCGTTACGCCAAACGCTACGTCGGTTGGACCACCACGGATTCCATCTTAACCGTAAAAAGTGTATCCTCGCAGCCACGTCACTGAACTGTTTGGGACATGTTATTAATAAGAATGGCCTCCATAAATCAAATGAACATATCCTTGCCATACAAAGAGCGCCCATACCATCGTCTTCCGAGGAGTTGCAGCTCTTCCTGGGGAAAGCGACCTACTACAGCGCCTTTATTCCAAATCTTTCCCACAAAGCAAAGCCACTCCGAGAAATGCTGGGCCATGATAAATTCGTGTGGACCGACAAAGCACGAAAGGCCTATGAGGAGCTCAAGACCATCCTCATCTCGCCGCAGGTCCTCACCCAATATGATCCCTCCCTCCCAGTCATTCTCGCCACAGATGCAAGTAGCTTTGGATTAGGGGCTGTATTGAGTCACAGACTAGCCAACGGCAAAGAAAGACCCATAGCATATGCCAGCCGATCTCTTTCGGAAACGGAACGGCGCTATCCCCAGATAGACAAAGAAGCCCTTGCCATCGTATGGGCTGTTAAAAAATTTTTTAACTATCTGTACGCAAGAAAATTTGAGTTAGTCACAGACCATAAGCCACTAACTCAAATATTTCATCCACATAAATCTCTCCCAACCCTGTGCATTAGTCGCATGGCCAATTACGCAGAATATCTGAGTAATTTTAACTATTCCATTTCTTACAAGCCAACAAAGGACCATTCAAACGCCGACTATTGCTCTCGCATTACGTCTATTAACAGGGTAGAAGAAGAAGAGGAAGATGGATTTGAGGGATTTGTGATCCACCAAATGAGCCAGTTACCCATTCGGCCAGAGGACATCGCCAAAGCCACAGGAAGCGATCCAAGACTGGGTCGAATTGTCCAGGAGCTAGCTCGAGGACGGGATCTCAGTCGCTCTGGTTTCAAAGCACCCGAAGACAGGTATACAACGAGCGCTGGTTGTCTACTCTACGAACATCGAGTAGTGATTCCACCACCACTACGGCAACCAGTCCTAGATGACCTCCACACCGGCCATCTAGGGATGGGCAAGATGAAAGGCCTTGCCCGCTCGTTCGTATACTGGCCCGGTATTGACTCTGACATCGAACGCACCGTCAGAACGTGCGCTCAATGTGCAACGACTTCCAGCGCACCTCCCCAGTTTCGAACCCACCATTGGGAGTATCCCAAGGGGCCATGGGAAAGAATCCATATGGACTATGCCGGACCAGTGTCGGGGAAAATGCTTCTGATAGTAGTAGACACGTACAGCAAATGGGTGGAAGCGAAGGTAACTTCGTCGACGACCGCGACAGCCACCATCGACATCCTGGATGAGCTGTTCGCGAGACACGGAATACCAACCACCGTGGTCTCTGACAATGGCCCCCAGTTTGTCGCCGACGAATTTACGACGTACCTGAAAGTGCGAGGAGTACGATTCCACAAACGCACAGCGCCATACCACCCATCCACCAACGGGCAAGCTGAGCGCTATGTACAGACGATAAAATGTGCATTGAAAGCCATGGGTACGACGCCAGCCAGCTTGCAACGAAACCTTAACACGTTCCTGGAACGATATAGAAGAGCGCCACATGCCACCACGGAGGAGTCTCCCGCAAAATTGTTTTTGGGAAGAGAACTGTACACTCGTCTGGATATGTTACGGCCACAAGACGTAAACCAGCGAGTGCAACAGCGTCACCAAGCTTCGTTCTCACCCAAGTTCAGATCACTTCGGGTTGGGCAACCAGTCTATGTGTCGTCAGGGAATGTTTCCCAAAGAAAATGGCTTCCAGGTGTTGTCAGTCGTCGCTTAGGAGATCTCCACTACGAAGTGGCGGTTGACAACAATTATTCGAAACGCCACATCGATCAGCTTAAGCCACGAGACATAGAACGCCCAAGTGCGCCACCCCGAGAAGGAACGGAGAAACCAGCAACGCCTCAACGGGTGCGCTTTAGCGAGTGCGCTTCCCCAGCAACAGTTTGCCCAACCACCCCAACCGAGGTGATCCCGGTTGCCGCCGATTATGAACTAAGTACCACGGTAGCAACTCCATTTCCAGCGGTCGAGGATTCGCCGCCAGACTTGTGCGACTCCCCTGAGCCAATTGAGCCGCATCAACTGGGTGCGGAAGAGAATGAACGTCCAGTGCGCTCTGAAACAGACACCACGCGTCGTAGAGACCAACCGACGCAGAACTCAGTAACTCTCCGGCGCTCCGGTCGCACCTGGCATCCGCCCCAGCGGTATTCGCCTAGCTAAGTGCGACGGGAGGAAGTGTCGTGTCGGCGATTAACATGCTATTGTTATCGCGCATGATCCTCATTATTGTAGTGGTGTTTGTTTCTGTATTGTCTATCCATTGTTGTGCCCACCATTGTCGTTGTTGTTGATGTTTTGTAAACGAACGTTCGCCAGCCATTCCACTCTCCCAGCCGTAATCGTATTGATGACACACCAGTCATCCATTCCACCACCACGAATGCACGTCGGAGCCGGACACTTTACCACCAGGTAATCCATAGTCCATAAGTTTAGTCCTGTACCATCCCATCGAATCCCCCACAAAAACGCAACACTGTTGGTCCATCACATTTAAGGCCCACTGCAAATACACTTCGTCGCGGCGACATGGGTCGCGCCATGGGCACTGCGCATGCGTCGGCGTCGCTCCTTGTCGCCCGAGCGTGACCTCGTTTTTGCCCTTGGTCGCGGTGACGGAAAAAACTGGTTTTCAGGCGACGTCGCCTCTATTGAGCTGAATTCAATTGGAAGCGACCAGCGACAACATCGTCGATAGCCAATCAAAACATCTAATTTCTCCATAGGGGAAACCAGTGAAAAAAAATACAGTGGATGACAGAGAAATGATAGATATTGTTAAGAATAATTATGCAGAAACTGGATATGAAACATTTTGACACTCCATTGTTCCATTTTGCCATTATTATAATTGATGACACTCCATTATTATTATTATTATTATTATTATTATTATTATTATTATTCGTGTTAAATTTCAGTTTATTTTCTTACCTAAAAAATAATTTTTATTTCGAAACAGTTATCTAATTATTTATTAATTACTTTTATATTTAAGTAATTTTGTAGTGTTTTAATATTTTTTAGGATAAAGAAATTCTAAATATTCCTTGATTTTATGTTAATTTTTTGTTAATATTTCATATCCAGTGAGGTTTTAAACATTATATGATATAACTGATATTATAATGAATAACAGTTATTAAATAAAAATGAAAAATAAATAATAATTAACAAAATAATTAATAAATAATAAATAAAATCAAAATAAAACTAGAAATATAAAATAAAATAAAAAGCTGACGTTTCGGATAGAGAATTATCAAAGCAAAAAGGATAATTCTCTAAAATTAAAATTAATTAAAAGCAATTAAAATATTAGAGAATTATCCTGAAGTCTCAGGTTTTTTGTGTCTCGTCCTTTTCTCTTATAAATATCCGTTCATATTATTATGAACAAATAAATTCATGTAATAGGATATATGATTCATCTTAAATTAGCCTGAGAAGCTAAACGTTCGTAAAATTCATCTTATTTGCAAGGGTATCGTAAAATACGGGTTTATTATTATTATGTAAACAACACTATAAAAAATATTAAAACAACCCTACAAAAATACTTAAATATGAAAGAACTTAGATAATACTTAAATTACATCATAATTTATTCATACAATTAATGAAAGGCACAATATTTGGTTTCAATATTTTCATAATTGAATTTTTGATGTTAGCTTATATTTTCTAAGTACCTGTATAGTCTGCACCTGTTTTGTTTTCTGAATTAGTTAGTAATTATGATTTAAACAATGAAATATAAATAAAAACATTAGTTGAAAATAATTAAACCATTACTAACATCAGTTCACAGGACCAAAGGCATGAATATTTCACTATCGCATTTATTTATTTAAATAGTTATCATTATGTATATACCATAGGAGAAAAGACGGGTAAGCTGGCGACACTCTTGTATTTGCGGCGGGAAAGAGCTGGCGACAAGCGATAAAGAGCGACAACTGACGTCAGCAGTGTGACCTTGACGAACCCCCCACTGCAGGCGGCAACGAGCGACGAGCCGTCGTTAGCGACCAGGTCGCTCCTAATTTTTATTTGCAGCGGGCCTAATGGTCGTGATATTGTGATGGATTTTATGCCACCCGCGTGCGGGGGCAGGTCATCGATGAGACCCTAACAAAGATCAACCGCCACACGCTATAGCAGGGAGGGTGGAGACTCGCGAGGTCGTTGGAGATCGACAAAACATGCAGTGTGGTTGAGGTGGGAACACTAGTCTTAATCGAGTACAACGATAATTATATTTGTGAAAGCTAAAGGTATGCTAACCAACTATAAAACAACGGGACCCCTTGTTAAAATTAAAATTAATCATTAACATGCGAACAAAATGCTTAATTTAAAAAAATCAAAACAGTATCAACATTATCATACCTTTTGGCTTCTTGCCAACACGGGCGTCAACAAGAACGCAGTGAGCAGCTCTGAACAGGCTACGATGTACACGGTGCTGACAATCGCAGTCATGACAAACCGGCCGGGGCGCCTGGGAGCAATAGAACGAGAGCTGCCCCAAGAACGCGCAGTGCTTCCCTTTTAAAAACTCCTACAATACCTATCGCTGAATTCTAACAGCAGCTTTAGGATTGAAAGGGAGGAGAGGGAAGCTGTAACCCCAAGAAATGCGCAGGCACTCCGCGCTTGCAACTAACACTGTGTTCTGCTCTGCGAACTATCCTCCCGTGACACAACACTGTGCGGCCGTTCCACTTAATACCATGTGTATCCATATTTACCGACATATCTGCAACAACAACAGACTTCTACTATCATTAGGACAAGCTGTGAGGGCTCCGCTTTACACAAGTACACATTGGCTGACGCGATCAGAGTCACGATTGGTGACACGCATCTCTGCTATAAATAATATTCCAGTACACTACAGGGTGGCAGGTACATAGTTCCCCTGAACCTTACAAGGTTTCTGATCAGTTCCCTGTTACACTTAATTACGCTTACGTCGAAGTTGATTAACACAGGCAGCTATACAGTTTCTACCTGCATATAATGAGACAGTCGCCGTCGATATGTGGCGATGCACTGGCTGAAACTCTAGCTGCCCAAAAAGGGGAGGGGAGTAAGACGAGAGAACAGATGAGCAAAAATTGCTAGCCTTTATCCAAACATTTTGGCACATCAATTCCCGCCGACAAAATCACGGTAATTAAAGAAAAGGAATGTTCTCACTATGTGTCTCGTTTTTCTTATCTTAGGAGAGGCGCACGACGAAAGGCCGATTGCATTCCTCCGCTCTTCGAATGCACGCCATGACTGCGTTCCAAAACGGGGATATGCTCGCGTTGCGTCCGCAAAACAGAAAAGAAGATAAACAATGTTTGAGACAGGAAAAATATGTTAGCAAATGATTCAATTCTTCTTGACAACTGCCTAATAACAGTTACTAACACTTTGCTAAAAACAGGCAGACTTCAACATTACGATGCCGATCGCCCACTTTCGAAGCTTGCTTCTCTTCTACAAAACACGTCCGCTCGCTTCAAAAGGCAAGCTCACAACCAACAACAATAACAAAAGAAACGCTCCTTTTTGCAAAATTCTCCCTGCTGCAACAAAGCCCTCCGACAACGTCAAAGGACATTGTTACAACGTTAGGAAAAACACAACTTTTACATTACCAGCAAAAAAAATATCATTTACTGCTAATTATTAAATTAAAAATAAAGCAATAATAGAAACAAACATCAAACAGTCAACAATGCCTATTCACGTAAAGGAAAACATTGCAATAGGCTATTATAGTAAAAAAAATACAATGCAGCGATGCGAAAAAACGGAATAAATGCCGACTAGGCAATAACACATATAATCTTAAAACATACACACATCGTGCATACTGACCCCACTGGTCACACATGCCCCACCTAACTCCTAAAGTACCCTGTACTTCAAACAACGAAGGTGGTGGGCGTGAGGGACCCAAGTGTGCTCATGCACCTAACGCTAAATAATACAAAACTCCGTGTGCTCCATCTGTCGGAGAGCTACCTTTTACCCCTGCTCGGGTTCCGGTAGTCCACGCGAGGTCGGTGATATAAATTATAGCGCAGTTCCCGGGGCGGTTCCACTTGCTCGTCCGCGGCAACAGACTCATCCTCACTCTACATTTCTGGTAATCTGCATACACCTTCACGAGAAACAAGATCACCTGTAATGTCAAATGGCCCAGGAACCTCCGTTTCATGCGGCTCATCCGCCACCGGCATCCCCACAACCCTCTCCCCAACAGACCAGGTCGCCTCATCCATCTTTTCTCCCTCATCCTCCTTAGGTTCTGCGCCGCCCGGTTCATCACATTCCCGTTAGTCTGGAAATCTCGCACAGGAGACTTGAGTTGTTGTCGGCAGCGGGAGTATGCATGGTTGGAGTCTATCAACATGGGCGGTGATAATGTCCCGATGTTGCCCTCCTCCAATACGGAATGTAACCTCTGATATTTCTCTATAACCCTAAAAGGCCCCAGAAATTCATAAAGCTAACTTCCTCTTCTTGCTTCCCATTTGTAGAAACCAAACCCTACTTCCTACCTGAATGTCCCTTGTCTGCTTATTACGATTCAGCCGCTGCAGTTTCACTAACTGTCTGGCCTTGTCCACCTCACAAAATTCGCGTCGAATTCTTGACAACTTAGCAACCACTTCTGACTGATATTGGTACATTTGCTCACGTTCATCGTCCTCACTACAACTCCCAGAGATATCTTCCAATCATCCCCTTGGGGTCATCGGGTCCACGCCGTATAACAAGAATGCCAGCAGTTTCCCAGCGTTTCATGTCTCGAGCGCAACGAGTTCAACGCAAAATCCAATACGCTTTCCCACCCTGCAGGATGGTTTTCACATAGCTCCCGAATCGCCTCGCAGAGCGACTTATTGCATCACTATGCCAGGCCATTCGATGTCGGCCGATATCGTCACTTTATGCCGCACCTCGAGATCTGTGCACATTCTGGCGAAGACCTCGGAAGTGAAATTTGCGCCTCGGTCACTTATGATTTGCTGCGGTTTATCGTACCGGCAAACCACCAGCTTAATAAATGCATTTGCCACTGTCGCTGCAGACTGTTCAGCGAGGGGTGCAGCCTCGACAAAATGAGTCAGGACATCCATTGCTACCAAAATGTAGCTGCTGCCGTACGTGGACTACTCCACTGGTCCCACAATGTCAATGACAACCTTTTGAAAAGGAAACATGGCACTCACGCCAGGTTGCCATGGAGCCTGTGTGAAGTCCTTCCTTGCTTGCTGGCACACCATACAACGCTTGATGGCAACATCTATTGCCATTCCCCACCAGTAGTAAATTTTTTTAATCCCATGTACTCTCACACTGATGCCCCCCCCCCCCAGCTTGCTTCCATGTATCTGGTCGATAATACCTTGATGTAAATTCCGCAGCACACACACCCTACCCATGGCCCCGGGGTGCTTAATGTGCCGCCAGACCACAAACCCATTGTCTATTTCATAAATGCCTCCATCACGGTGCACCTGCGCTTTCTGTGCAATCATTGTAGGCAGGTCATCTATCCATGGGTCGTGTGCTTGTTCCAGTTTCATCTGCTCCCACCATGTGGCATTGCTCCAGGTGACAACTGCATTATCACACTGCCGTGACAGCATATCCGGCATGGCATTCAGCTTCCCAGGCATATGCTGGTCTGGAACTCTTCCGACTGCAGTGCCCACCACAAAATCCGTTGGTTGGTGTCCTTCATCCAGTTGATAAAAACCATCAGCAGGTGGTCAGTAATCACCACAGTTGGATAGTCTAAGATGATGTGCTGGAAATGCGTCACGGCCCGAACAAAAGCAAGCGCTTCTTTTTCGATGGTAGCATAATTTAACTGCGCACCCTTTAGCTTTTGGCTATAATAAGTGATGGGGCATGATATTCCGTTCACCTCCTGTTGGAACACTGCACCTATTGCATGTCCCGATGCCTCTGTTGCCAGGACAGACTGTTTTTCATAGTCCAGTGTGCGCCACTAGCTATGGCAGGGAGGGTGGAGACTCGCGAGGGCATTGGAGATCGACAAAACACGCAGTATGGTTGAGGTGGGAACACAAGTATTTAATAGTCTTAATCGAGTACAACAATAATTATAATTGTGAAAGCTAAAGGTATGCTAACCAACTATAAAGCAACGTGGCCCCTTGTTAAAATTAAAATTTATCATTAACATGCGAACAAAATGCTTAATTAAAAAAAAACCAGTATCAACATTATCATACTTTTTGGCTTTTTGCCAACACAGGTGTCAACAAAAACGCAATGAGCAGCTCTAAACAGGCTACGATGTACACTGTACTGACAATTGCAGTCACGACAAACTGGCCAGGATGCCTGGGAGCAATAGTGCGAGAGCAGTTCCAAGAACGTGCCGTGCTTCCCTTTTAAAAACGCCTACAATACCTATCGCTGAATCCTAACGGCAACTTTAAGATTGAAAGGGAGGGGAGGGAAGCAGTAACCCCAAGAAATGCGCAGGAGCTCCACGCTTGCAACTAACACAGCGCTCTGCTCTGCTAATTATCCTCCCGTGACACAACACTGTCCAGCCGTTCCACTTAATATCATGTGTATCCACATTTACCCACATATCTGCAACAACAACAGACTTCCACTATCATTAGGACAAGCTGTGAGGGCTCCGCTTTACACAAGTACACATTGGCTGGTGTGATCAGTCAAGACTGGTGACATGCATCTATGCTACAAATAATATCCTAATACACTATAGGGTGGCAAGTACAGAGATCCCCTGACTGTTACAAGGTTCCTGATCAGTTCCCCGTTATGCTTAATTACTCTTACATCCAAGTTGAGAAACACAGGCAACTATACAGTTTCTACCTGCATATAATGACAGTCGCCGTCGATGTGTGGCGATGCACTGGCTCAAACTCTAGCTGCCCCAAAAGGGGAGGGGAGGAAGACGAGAGAACAGATGAGCAAAAATTGCTAGCCTTTATCCAAACGTTTTGGCACATCAATTCCCGCTGACAAAACCACGGTAATTAAAGAAAAGGAAAGTTCTCACCATATGTTTCGTAGTTTTCTTAACTTAGGATAGGCGCACGACGAAAGGCCGATATGCATTCCTCCACTCTTCGAATGCGCACCATGACTGCGTTCCAAAATAGGGATACACTCCCGTTGCATCTGCAAAACAGAAAAGAAGATAAACAATGTTTGAGACAGGAAAAATACGTTAGCAAATGATTCAATTCAACTTGACAATTGCCTAATAACGGTTACTAACAATTTGCTAAAACGGGCAGACTTCAACATCGCCATTACAATGCCGATTGTCCACTTTTGAAGCTTGCTTCTCTTCTACAAAACACGTCTGCTCGCTTCAAAAAGCAAGCGCGCAAACAACAATAACAAAAGAAACTCTCTTTTTTGCAAAATTCTCCTCGCTGCAACAAAGCCCTTCGACAACGTCAAAGGACATTGTTACAATGTTAGGAAAAACACAACTTTTATATTACAAGCAAAAAAAATATTATTTACTGCTAATTACTAAATGATAAATAAAGCAATAATAGAAACAAACTGTTAAAGTGCCTTCTTTAGTATATAAACTATCCTACTTAAAGATATCATTTAATGCTATGCTTAGTGCTACCATCTGGCGGTTTTTCTTTTGCTCTGCTTAGTTGTTTGTTCTGCTTGAGCAGTCTGTTTTATATACGATGTAGTTCTCTCTCTCTGTAAAATGCCGCATGTACACAACGTTCTTTGTTCTCAGTAAAATTATGTTTTTACATATATTCCTCGTTGAGTCTTTTGTGCTAATCACAGGTTATGGGTCCACCACAGCATCCAGTGCGTCAGTGTGTAATTCGCAGGACTCTTGCCTAAAAAGGTATGGAAACTTTATTGTGAAAACTTTCGAAACGAAAAAAAAAAACCATTAACACAAAATGACCGACAGCGCACAGCAACTAGTTGATGATAGCAATCGAGCTGTTATTCGAAAATTGAGAGGTGATGATCAGTGGAAAACATGGAAGTGGCAAATAGAACTATGCTTGAAAGAACAATGTTTATATACAATTCTGGATGGAACTCGATTATGTCCCGCAGCGCCTGCAATGAATGATGAGCCATCCAAAGAGTACAAGCGTTGGCAACGTGATAATGCACGAGCGGCTCGTATAATCGGGACTGTACTTGAAGAAGATGCTGCCATGTATGTTAGCAAGAAAACCGATGCCAAAGAAATTTGGGATACGTTATTATCAGTGTTTAAACAATCGTCACTGCAAAGGTTGTACACACTATTTGACAGTTTTTTTGAAATCTCTATAGATGACACAACTTCTGTTACAAAGCACACGTCGCGGTTAGCAAACGTGTTTGATGATATGCTTCGGGAATTGCAGAAAAAGGATGTAAATGCTATGCTCACACTTTCGCTGCTTCATCATCGCATCTTTAAAACACTTGGCCCAGAATATCAATATTATCGTTCAACTTGGTATCTCGTTCCAGAACTAGAACAAACTACTAATCGTCTTATCGAAAACTTGTGTTCGACCGAAAGTTCACTGGCGACGAAAGGCCCGTCTCAGACAGCCAGCGCTTTCCATGCAAAGTCACAAAGACAATTGAACAACCGAGACTCCTCTTCAACTACCAACAAGAAGGAAAGACGTTCATGTAATTACTGCAAAAAGATTGGGTACATTGTCGCAAACTGTCGAAAACGCATCGTTGCAGAGCAGAGAGCTGCAACAGCCAATGGAGTCAACAGTTATAATAGCAGTAAGAATGTCGATTCTGGCTCGAAGAACAACAGCAAACCAGGTACATGCTTCGCTACTGGACTAGCAGTCAACGCAGATTTTGTGTCAGCTGATTCATGGATTTCAGATTCGGGTACCACACACCATATGACTGCAAATAAACAACATTTTGCTACTTTTGAAACTTTTCCAATTCCTCAACGTATCGAAACTGCCGGAAAAGGTTCTTGCGTATGGATCAGGCAACGTCGATGTAGACGTGTGCATTGAGAACAGGTGGTCGCCTGCTCTTCTCGAAAATGTTTGGTATGTGCCAGACGTTCGTCATCACCTTTTCTCCATTTGTCAAGCTACTGAGCATGGATACAGGGTGATATTTGATTCTGACAGTCTGTCAATTAGAAGAGATCGTGAAATCGTCGCGACTGACAAATTGATAAATTCAGTATATGTTATGAACATGCGTGTGCGTGCTCCAAACATGCAAGTAGAAGCTAATCTTGCTACGTATGAAGATCAACTGCAGGGCTGGTATGAGTGACTTGGTCATCAGGACAAACGACATGTACGCGATATTCTATCCCGTCATGGAATCTCGGTCAGGTGCTCCGATACTGCATCATTTTGTGACGGCTGCGTTCTGCAAATCGCATCACAAACCGTTCCATGCACGTCAAGATCGACCACAGTGTGTTGGTGAATTGATAAACTCTGATGGAAATGGATTCGGTCAACGGTTTCTTTTATTATGTAGTCTTCAAAGATGACTTTTCACGTTTCGTCCGTATATTTTTCATGAAAGAAAAATCAGAAGTGGCCACTCACTTAGAAACATTTTTGAATGAGTGTGAAACAGCGGGACATAAAGTGAAAACTTTCCGTTCAGATGGCGGTGGTGAATTTGATTGTGCTGATGTTCGAAAACAGTTACATAAACGTGGGATCGAGTTTCATATGACGTGTCCGCATACGCCTGAGCAAAATGGTGTCGCAGAGCAGTCAAACAGACACATTGTTGAAGTAGCTCGTTCAATGCTTTCAGTCAGTAAACTGTCAAAATCGTTTTGGGATCACGCATGTGACACAGCTACGTTTTTGATCAATCGTACAGGTAAATCAAGTGTTCCAGGTAAAACACCCCTTGAATTATGGTCAGGTAAGACATTTGATTACCTACGTATTTTTGGCTCAGTGTTATGTCAACGTTCCAAAGAACTTACGCTCTAAATTCGATGACAAAGCTGTATTTGCGTACTTAATTGGATATGTGAATGAAAAAGATGGTTAAAAGGTTTGGGTACCCTCGAAAAATCGCATAATGAAGTCACGTAATGTTGATTTCCGTCCTGAAAAATTATGTACCACAAACAATTCAATTGAACTTCAATTTCACTCATCGGAAGAAATCGGTCAAGACGAAGAGAATGACTGTAACACAAGGAATGAAGATCCTCCAGAAACTTGTGAGGCAAGGCAAGTTAACATTCGAAAAAGTATTGACATCCCAGTTCGAAAATCAAGTCCTGTTCGTAGGATTCGGCAGCCAGTAAAATTCGTCGACTACAAAGTAGGGTATCAACCTCATAGATTACAATATAGTCAAGCACATACTGCATTAGCATGTTTGACTGAAGCTGTTCAACAGGACCTTGAGCCAACCAATTTTTGCGAAGCCATGGAGAGTCGCGATTCTGACAAATGGTTGCAAGCTATGGGAGAAGAAATGAAAGCTTTTGAAGAAAATAACACTTGGGATCTGGTACCATTGCCACTGGAAAAGCAAGTTATTGATAATCGATGGGTCTTCTGTGTGAAATGCAAACAAGATGGTTCGATCGACCGGTTCCGTGCTTGCCTAGTCGTCCATGGAGTATTTCAGCGTGCTGAGCTGGACTACGATGAAAGATTCAGTCCAGTGGCCCGTTACGATTCGATTCATGCCCTGATTGCAACTGCAGCTGATGAAAACTTGATCCTTGGTCAATTCGATGTGAGAACAGCGTTTCTCTACGGTGAAATCGACATTGAAATTTACATGACTCAACCACAGGGTTTTGATGATGGGTCAGGTCGCATGTGTCGTCTAAAGAAATCATTATACAGACTTAAACAATCGCCACGATGCTGGAACAACAGGTTTCATTCATTCATGGAAAAGAACGGATTCACTCATTCAACGGCAGATCCCTGTATTTACATTCGACAGAACAAATCCGAAAAACTGTTGATTGCAATCTACGTTGACGGCGGTCTCATCGCTGGATCTACACAGAAAGTAGTTAATTAGTTTTTGGGATTATTGGCTGCGGAGTTCAAATCACAACAGGATCCCTTGATTCGTTTTTTGGGGATACAGATTCACCATTGTGAGTCAGGATATTTTATCTCACAACGAACTTACGCTCTCAAGCGCTCTCATGACCATTTAGCCCCGCGCGTGCTCGTGAAACTTTTTGATAGTCAGCCCCGAGCATCGAGATAAAAAGTCCAATCAATAAATAAGAGCAAGAGCGTACCTTCATCTGTTCTTGATAAGAGTTAACTGCCATAGAAAGTTGTTATGCTTTCAAACTTCCTGCTTTACGTGTAATTATTTATTTTCCTATATTATGATCTGGTGGGGATTTATTAGATTTCAATGCATTTATTCTTTTATGAAAAAATATGAGCGTTAAAACGCAAAAATCTACGAGAAACCTAACGAAACTTTTAAGAAAATTCGAAACCTAAGAGGAAAAAACTTTGAAAATAAAAAATGTAAAACAATCTTCGCTTTTATCTTCAGCTCCTTCGCCCCTACCGTGTATCCAGCTATAAGAAATTTTAATTAAAAAGCACAAAAGAAATACGCTAACAGGCAACTTGTTCTCCTTAAAGACCAATTTCGTTTCCTGTTTTCACTATATCCGTGTGTGCGCACGCCAATCATAAGCTGTCTGCGGGAGTTGGCCGTTGTGTAGCGGGAGCGTAACGAGTGCGCGTCGCCGTCACCTAAAAGTGAAGATTTATCCTTAAAAAAAAAAGTGCATCCTGACGTGTTTTGTTCCTTCAGATTCATTACAAAACTATAAACTCATTCGCAACATACTTCGAGGTGGGATACGCTTTCACTGTCGGCCATTATTGCAAAGCGAAAGTGATCAATATGAAGAGAATGTCACTTTACCACATATTTGTTGGCCTTCATATTTGAAAACTTACATTTGTATTTTATTGGCGACAGGAAATTCAGATGAAAAGTGAAATATTGTAATATATAATGAACTATACATTGTAAATACAGGGTAATTAAAGTTCTGTGATGTATATTATACGCTAATTTCATTTGAAGTTCATTATGCAACTTTTCATTTGAATTTTCGGCGCCAAAAAAAATACGAATGTACTTTCTCAATCCATGAAGGGCAACTTTGTTTCGATGTGATAAAATGGCGACGGGAAGTGTCAATGTGAATAAATGTAATAAATAATGAACTGTACATTGTATATACTGGAAAATTAAGGTACTGTAATGTATATTATGCGCTAATTTCATTTAATTTTCATCAGGACGGAATGCAGCTGCATCACATCGAAGCAGTATCAGTTTTCTGAAGTTGTTGTTGTCATGATTGTACATCACAGAGCTGCTTGTTAATCATACAAAACTATTGCCGACGATAATGATAAAAATGAACAAGAATGTTTGACTTTTGTTTTTCATTCCGATTTTGAAGGTTTCTCTTAAATTAAGCCAATTCGTTTTACTTGTCTATCATAAAGTGGGAGGGGGGTGTGGCCTAACTACCGCTGTAGTGTAACTACAGGTTTTTTTTCTAAAATGATACATTTTTATCGGTGCGGCTTAACTACCGCTGCAGCGTTATTACCGTAAATTACGGTATGTAATAAATATATTTCTGTATATATCTTTCATTAACTGTGTATACATTTAGCATGATAGTATCAATAGTTTCAGTTCTAACTATCGATTGATCAATCGTTATTAAAACCAACAATTGATAAAGTACCGATTGTAGTATATCAATAAGGTACTATCGTCCCATCACTAGTTGATCCTGAGGTCGCATTTTGTCCAGAGAGGCCACTTGGTTTTCTGTGTTATCGCCGTCGTGACTAATGATCAACTAATCTAATTTTTGTTTTCTTCAACAGAGGGCAACCAATCATAATAATCGACGACCGCTAATGCAGCATCGCACCCGTTGGGATATATAAGGGGCCGCTTTCGCTTTCATGCCAGTCAGTATTTGGTTTCAATCTCGACGAGCATAATCTCAATTTCTCTCTCCATCTCTACCGTTTATCTACCCTAGGACGATTTTCGACTCCTTTAGCGAATTTGTAAATACCACATTCCGTTATTTTCCCTAATTTCTGTTGCAAGCAGCTTCTGATATTTCGTAATTTTCTTTTTATTTTCACGCATGATAACATAAATTTGTGGTATCTTTTTAAGTTTCGAAATGTCAAAGCGACATGCTTCTTACACGGCAGCTTTTAAGCTGACCGCTATTGAAAAGGCCGATGCGATCGGTAATCGTGCGGCAGCCAGGCTGTTAGGCATCGATGAGAGATGTATTCGGCGTTGGAAGAAAGAATCAAGTGACATCGCCACTCTACCTAAACCCAAACGGGCCAAAATATACGGAACTCCTCATTGGCCGAATTTGGAGAAGGAATTACTGAAATGGGTCTTAAGTCTACGAGCACGGTGTCAACAATCGCTATTCACATGAAGGCAAAATAAATTGCCTCCACAATGAACATTGAAAATTTTACCGCTCACCCCTCATGGTGTTATAGATTTATGGCACGACACCATTTATCTGTAAGGACAAGGACGACTGTCGGGCAAAATTTACCTGAGAACTGGGAGGAGAAAGTGGCAGAGTTCAAAATTTACGTGGGCTCCTTAATTGATGACACAGAAGTCAAAAATTCTGAAATAATAATTATGGACGAAGTACCCATGACTTCGATTGCCAACCGAATAGAACGGTAGCTGTAAAAGGTGAGAAGATTCTTTGTTCCCTTAGTTATTCATTTGCGTATTTCTCTTTTTCCGGGGATATATTTTTGCTAATATATTTTTATTATTATTATTATTATTAAAAAATGTCTTGGGTGAAAAATCGGTTCCAGTCACAACAACAGGTCATGAAAGAAGTTCGTTCACTGTGGTTTTAGCCTGTACGGCTATGGGAACGAAGCTGAAGCCGCTGGTAATTTTCAAACGAAAAACATTGCCGCGTGAAGAATTTCCACCCGGGATAATTGTTTGCGTAAATGAGAAAGGATGGATGAACGAGACCGTTATGAATAAGTGGATAGAAGAAGTTCTAAGAAAGCGATCAATACGTCTTTTTTTGCCCCGAAAAAAATATTGATAATGGATTCCATGCTTGCCCATCTCTCTGAAATATAAAAGCTGCTTGCAGTTCCACAAGCAGCAAGCTTGCGATTATACCTGGTTGGTAGACAAAAAAATTACAACTCCTCGATATTTCAGTCAATAGATCATTCAAGCTAGGTGTAGGAGTTGAGTGGGAAAAATGGATGAGCCAGGGCATTCATCAGTACACAAAGGCTGGCCATATGAAAAGAGCTACATGTAGCACAGTGTGCTCGTGGATTCTTAAGGCCTAAGCAGATGTTCGGCCAGATTGCATCGTTGCAGGATTTAAGGCGGCTGGCCTACCTTACAAAGGGATTCCCTCATCTGAAATCGTCGAGGAAGACGAAAAAAGAAAATGACGGACCTCTGCAAGAAGAATTTTTATGTTTATTCCATTCCGATTCGGAAACTTCCGATTTTGAGGGATTTGAGTAATAAAATATTTCTTGAAAATAATATACAACGTTGATTTCTTTTTTTACTTTCTTAAAAAATGGGGTTTCCACAACCTCCACCCCGGCGCCGGCGGGGGGGGGGGGGGGTGCGGTGTTACTGTCGGAGATTTTACATTTTTGTTAAATTTTTGCTGCTGCGGCGTATCAGTTACCACGGCATTAATGCCGAAAATTACGGTATAAATAATTTTTTTTTTATTCTTTATTAATATTAAACATCTCATCTCACCTCGTGCCTTCGTCATTCTTTTCAGGTTAATTCATATGAAGTGATCCGATAAAAGTTAATTTGGTTGCTTGACCATTTTTAAATATTTTGGTTTTTTATATGTGATTACCCTATAATTGAGAAGTTCAAAACAGTTTTTAAAATTTTTTTTACCTTGCACCGTTACTGAATGGCGGCCATTTTTTTTTGTAAGCCCACGATGGTTTTTCAATTTGGAGACATTAGCGTTAATTTGAATATCTCTGCACTCGGTTAAGTTACAACATTGTAATTGACATGATTGTTTTTAGAAACGTCTCCTCTACAACATTGTTTATTACCCCATGGGATATTGTTGCTAAAATATGGTATGTAAATTTCCTATATTTATATTGTGACTGGTGTCAGTGTTTGTTTTGGTTTTGTATTTCGTTTTGGTCTGTCGTGCGTAGTTGATTATTATTATTTTGTTTTGTAGGTTGTTTGGTGTGGTTTAGTGGTAAAGAAACTGTATTTGTAGTCCTTGGTGTTAGAGTCGGGTAAATGATTTGTTCTATGCGTTTTAATTAGTAAGAGTTATGGGGTGAAATCGTTAAAAATGTGTTTCTTGTTGTAAAGAAAGTATGGTTTTATCGTAGATTATTTTCTTTTATTTAACTTGATTGTTGACGTTATTAAACTTTAAGATTATCCCAGGGAAGCTGCAGCAATTGTTGGCCTAATCCATTGTAAACATTGTTGTCGCAGCTTTTCTGGGTAAAAGTGACTGCAACAGAGTCGAAGGTTAAACGTCATTGTTTTAGCGTGATTTTTCTGTTGTTGTGTGTACTGCAGAGAAGGCAGGGCTTCGAGTTCTTGCTACCCCCCCCCCTTCTTGGTTAGCAGCGTTGTTCGAGGCGATTTGTTTTGCTTTATTTTTTTTTAAATATATCTTCAGTTCAGGTTGAACAGGTACAAAAATGAACATTTACAATATGTGTAAATGAAGGAAAAGCGCCCGTCCTGAAATTTGGAAGGATCCACGAATTATGACGGTGGTATTTCTTTGTTGTTGGAAGTGGAACGCTGCAGCAACGTTGCTTTGATTGGATTCGTGCATCGACCAAGATAAGAAATCAACGATTGCAGAGTGGTGAGGTCGTTCTTTATTTATAATTGTCACGTTAATAGCGATCATTACGATTTCTACCAATTAATGATCAAGCTAGAACGTAAGGAGAATAGAGCTGTGGCTTTCTCCGAGTTTGTTTATCCTGACTGCTCTTATTTCGGCGATGTTGAGATATAGTTATTAGTGGTCACGTGATACAGTCACGAAGTTTTCCGCTAGTAAAGGACTCCCGCTGACGTTTTGTTTAAAGTGTTTTCACTCTACAATTTAATAATTGTATGATTATTGCCTTTACGTTGCTTAATAACTGTTGACACGAAAACTCTTATGTTTTCGTTTGAATTTAAATAGTCCGTAGTATGTTATGTCCAGTTGATGGTAATTTGTAAGCAGAGCTGTACACATGCGGCTGTATATGGAGCCATTGCTTTCACTTGTAAAATAAGTGAAAGGGTATTGTGCGATGCAGCCTTTTACGCTGT
>JAHWFO010026987.1:0-30977 GCA_023313115.1 Rhysida immarginata
GATATTCAACAAAACGTCTAAAATCGAAAGTGTCCGGTCATTAATGGCAATATGGTGTATTTCGCCAACTCAATTCATAGAGTAGCAAACCTTCAAATACCTACTTTCTTATTGATGAAAAATAGGAAAGAAAATTTCACAGCCTGGGATCGAACCAGGAACTTTCTGCCCACCGTGCAGATGCGCCAACCAATTGCGCCACTGCGGACATGGAAAAAATCCTCAAAGACCATCCGATAATTATTCTTTTACGAATATTACGCCAGTAGGAAAGATAGTCCCAGCCTGCGAACTAGGTACTGCTCCAAGCAGTCCTAAGGGCTTGTAGATAGCGTTAATGCTTCCATGTCCGTAGTGGTGCAATTGGTTGGCGCATCTGCACGGTGAGCAGAAGGTTCCTGCTACGATCCCAGGCTGTGGAATTTTCTTTTCTATTTTTCATCAATAATTTAAACATCTGAGGTATGGCGTGTAAAAAAAATCCTCAAAGAGCATCCGATAATTATTCTTTAACCTACTTTCTGCAGTCTTGATATCCATCTTGAAATTTTGTTAGGGTTTTACTTCTTTTTCACATTATTGGTTAAATATAATCATTATAGTATTAGGCAAACAGAGATGAATAAGAAAACTAAAATATATTATGATTGTTATTGTTTTGGGAAAACCAAACTCTGATCAAGTTCGAAAGACAAGCCTCAGATCGCCAAGCCCAAGAGACTCATATGCAGGGAACGAAAAAATTTGGTGGAAGTATTAATTCCACTTAGTAATTTTATCTGCAAATTATGTATAAATTTCAATTATGTAGGTCATTTTGTTTTAATTACTCTGGTCGGCAAAAAAAAAGTCGGGAGGAAGAACTTTGTCATGTGATTTTAATTGACTTTAGTGTGCTGAATGCAAAGCTGTTTACAGATTGATTCTATCATGTCTAGTTTTCGAAAAATTCTTACTTAAATAAAATACTAATATTGACATATTAAATACGTATTTATTACGAAAAAAGTACAAAACTCTTACGCATGACATGACTTCTATGATATAAATTAAAATCTTAAATAAATTAAAATACTAATATAAAATAAAAAATAACTATTTGGTAGATCGCTTTCTTTTATAAGTTTTATCTGTTGTTTCACGATTGATTTCCCAGCAGAAATCAGCTAACATTGCTGGGGACCACTTGCCGTTATATCCCTTTTTTCCATGTGCGCAATATCTTGGTGAAACCTCTCACCATACTTACCAGACACGGCACCAAGACTTTCTGGGAAAAAATCTAAATGCGAATGGAAGAATTCTTGATATGAAGAAAGAAGTTCTTGTACTAGTTCTTTGTAATTTGCAGCCCTTATATTTCCAAGAAAATTGTAACATATGTTTTCAAAAGCTACCCATGCTCTTTTTTCTTTATTGACCAACTTAGATTTGAACAATTGGTCTTTAAAGATTTCTCTGATTTGGGGACCAACAAATATGCCTTCCTTCAATTTGGCCTCACTTATGCGTGGAAATTTACTTTTAGTCTGTGGTAAATAATAGATTGCTATCTCTTTCTTACACGGAGATAAATACAGAGCACAGCGAAATTCGTGTCACCACCGTTCACAAATGCCACTGTCAGTATCGAAATGTAAACAATTGTAATGAAAACAAAAATTGCTTATAGCATCAAAACTAAACATGCTAGATAAATTCTGATTACATATTTGGATTCAGCGCGTCGATATGTATCAATTCCACATATACGAGGGGCGATTGATAAATAAGGTCTCCATGGCTGTAACTTTTTTATTTGTTAACCGATTTTCAAAATTCTTTTTGTATCTTATACTCACATTTGTCCTCTATATAAATGACTATTCACTTTTCGACATAGTCCCCATCCCTTTCCACGCATTGCGCCAACGCGTGACTAGTTGGGTGAACCCGTCGGAGAGGAATTCCGGAGTTGTTGTCGACACCAGGATTGAATGGCAGCTTTGGACCCTCTTCTGGAGTACGATAACGTCCGCCCTCACACGAGTCACCACACACTAGAGGCGTTGCAGCGCCTACAGTTCAAAGATGAAAGACTTTGCACATTGCGACTTTCACCACTTCCCAAAGAAGAAAGAGCCCCTTAAGGGACATGAGTTGGTTCTGACGGCGAGGTAAACGCTGGTATTCAATCCTGGTGTCGACAACAACTCCGGAATTCCTCTCCGACGGGTTCACCCAACTAGTAACGCGTTGGCGCAATGCGTGGAAAGGGATGTGGACTATGTCGAAAAGTGAATAGTGCATTGCATAGAGGACAAACGTGAGTATAGATACAAAAAGAATTTTGAAAATCGTTTAACAAATAAAAAAGTTACAGCCATGGAGACCTTATTTACCAATCGCCCCTCGTACATTGTTTTGCTCATATTTTGATGCCGACCAGTGTTTTTTACGAGTGTGATGCCTATACGTATTTATTATGAGGAACTGTTTTGTCAAATATAATTTATGCGTTGTGTTCTCTAAGAAGCGTCTGGGATATACTTATAATAAATAGTGTTTATATCATTAAGCTTGTGAACTTAGCTAGAATTTTATGTATGATGCTGGAAATGTTTCTGGAAATGGATATGGATATGTACTGGATAGTTTCCTTTGGATATAGCATTTCCTGAAATTTCCATTGGTCGAATCTTTAATAATTTTTTTCTGTAACTTTTAATGCTAACGACCTGTTTCGTATAGCAATTATTTCCTTTTGTTTCTCCAAAGTGACCCTTTTCACTCAATCAAAGTTCGATGCTTGTCTTCCGACATACGAGCTGCTACCCAAAATATCCGAGAATTTCAATATTCCGCCCAAACCAAATACCGGGTGTCCCAAAAATTTGAAATTTGGTGGGATAAAATTCCCTGATTTCCTAAGCATAAGGCTGCAAACGATACATATCTATCGCATTTCGTCTTTTTTTTATTGATTTTCAAAATCCATCAGTCATTTTTGGGACACCCGGTACATTACGAGTATGTGCCGCTAGATGCCTCTTGGTGCACCTTTCACTTGCTGTTCTGCCAAGTTTCGTAATCGTAGGCGCATTTTTTGTGAGTTTTGCTATTTGTGTTGCAACCTATTCTTGTGCTTCTTCGAATTTCCTAATCATAGACCTGGTCAGACTGTCAACAGGAAGTTTTACGATGAGCTTTTGAAGTGACTGAGAGAAATTTTTGCTCAAATGGCTCGAGTTGTGGGAGAGCAAAGACTGACTGCTTCACCATGACAAGGCACCCGCACACACCTCGCTCGTTGTGAAGTAATTCCTGGCAAAAAACAACATGGCAATGGTCACCCACCTTCCCTAGTCTACTGACCTAGCCCCCTGCGACTTCTATCTCTTCCCTAAAATGAAAGGATGACGTTTTGACTTCATTGACGATATCCAAGTGGAATCGCAACAGGTCTTCAACACCCTACAGCGTTCGGACTTCCAAGAGTTCTTCTAAAAATTGGGAAATCGCTGGAATCATTGCATACGTGCCGGAGGTGATTACTTTGAAGTTGACAGCGAAGATTAGGGTGTATGGTACGTTTTCTGCTTTTTACAAGAAATTTCTCGGAAATTTTGGGTAGCACATCGTATGGTTGGTTGAGGTCAGAAGGATGTCTACCATGAAATTCCATGAGCATGTAACACGTGCTGTTTAGTACTCATTTACCAAATTTTCACCCAAACTATCATTTACCAAATTTTCGTCCACTCATTACGGGACACCCTGTATGTCCGGAAATAGATGGTGAGTCTGCAATAAAGCAATCATTATTGGTACATGACATTACACATTGCATGGCATTAATTTCGTCCATGTTGCAGAAGATGTTCAAAGTGGCCGCCATGGGATTCATTTCAAGCGTCCACACGTCGCATTATGGATTGTCTCACTCTTTCGAAAATTCCAGCCTGGTTTGGTGTTGCCTATCAGATTACGTAGCTCGGTAAATCCATGCGCCCTCTCGACTGTTGCCATGTGCTTGACCGTAGACGAAAACCATCTCGGCTTGTTCTTGGAAGTGAAAAATAACTCGTAAAACGATTCCACGTATGCTGAAAAGAACCATATAAAATGTTGACTTTTAATTTCACAGTTTGATATAAGTCCGAAATTAGCTAATGCTTACTATATGCCTAACATTAAATAGCTATTTTAACAGTAAGCCTAACAACAATTACTTAATGGCCAAAGAAGGTATTAATATCAATTGGTTATCGATAACAATACGCTTAAGAGCAATTACCTGTTCATACCAATACCAATGAGTTCAATTAGCTGTTGATAACAATAGGCCTAACTGTTTATTAGCTTTTTTAACAATAAACACTAGCCCTAACATTAATTAGCTAATGACAACAATAGGCCTAACCGCAATTACCTGTTTTAACAATTGGCCTAACTGTTTATTTAGCTTTTTTAAAAGAAGTAGCTCTGACGGTAATTAGTTATTGTTAACAACAGACCTAACAATAATCAGCTAATTGACAATAGGTCTTACAGCATTTAGCTAAATACGGGGCCAACGAAATAACGGGCCCCAGCGCGGAAAAGTCACCTGACCATCTTAGTCCGAGTAACAATGTAATCTTCTTTGTTTCCATCTTGGATTTTAACAATCGGTATTTTTTCGTTTGTTGGAAATAATGAAGGTTGAATTGTTGGCTGGACTAAGATGGTCAGGTGACTTTTCCGCGCTGGGGCCTGTTATATCGTTGGCCCCGGCTAAATACAGCAATAGGATTAACAACAATTATCTATTGATAACAATAAGCCCAACAAAAATTAGCTATTGACTATAATAATGGCCTATACATAATTAGCTATTCACATGGATAACTAATAACAGGATAGGAAATTCCAATGTTAAAATTAACTACTTAAACGGTTGTATCATTTGAAAAAACACCAAGTATAGAACATTTCTCAAATGTTGCGTACAGCCTGAAAATAGCATTAAAATAGGGATTTCCATCGCACATTTCAAAGTTTAATTCCATATTCGAAAATGGTGTAGAGTTTTGTTTTTTGTTTTTTTTTTGATAATGGAATACACATAAAAACCTCACATAAAAGTACAATAATTCTTCCATCGAAAGTACTCTGTCAGATTTGTATTTTAGAAGTTGGCTGTTGATTCACTTTAGGTGAAACGCCCTAGGCAATCAAAGGTAAACAGGTCACCCATAAATTTCATAGCGCACAAATTGATAATGAGTGACATCTGTTAAGGACTCGGGAGAGCACACTGTACGCGTATTCGTTCAGCATCAGAAATATAGGCGAGTAAAGAAGAACAGAGTTGTGTGGTGCGCTTTTTGACTGTTGACGAAGTTGGAGGACGAGAAAACGATCGTCACATGCCGGCTGTGTACGACGAATACAGCATGTGCAGGATTGGCATAAGAGAATCCGAGAAGGGCGTGTGCAAGATGAGGCTCGTCCAGGATATTCCTTCTGAAGTTATTGGACAGGCGGATGGTATTATCCGGAAAAATCGACGGATCGGTACGGAAGAAATTCGTTTCATAATTTCATAATTCTTGTAGCGTCTGTTCTTAACTGAAATGATATTGTTGTTTTACTATTATAAAAATTAAAGTAGTTTGTGTTAGGTTTTGGGGCAAAATGTAAGGATTTTTCCCAAAAAGTGTTATTTTTCAGGAAAGCCTTTATAACAACACTACTAATGACCGCCTTATCTCTAAGTGTGATAATAAATGTAATTTTTGGAGAATAACTTTGAGTTAATCAATTTTCAATAACATGTTTTGGCGTCTGACTTGTTTTTATAAGCTTTTATTAACTTTGTTGTGTTAGTTGTTTAGGTCAAATCTTGTAATCAATATTAAACCAACTTTCCGACAAGCTAGGGAGCTGCAATTTGACACACTTATGCAGAATCGATGACAATTTATGATAAAGAAAAAAATTTTCAAATCGGTTCATTGGTTCGTGTTCTAATGGTACTAACTCATTACTACGAATTGATTGTTGTAACAATTGGACATTTCGTTATGGCGAGAGGTAAATGTATCTATTGTTTATTGTTGCAAAATTAAGCTGTATTGTTGCCACTAAATAAAACATTATAAAAGCTTGGTTTGATAAAACCTTTTTCCTCTTAATTTGTTATCCGACTGCCTTCCATATTTCTCGTGATTAAAAGCTTTGGTTTTTTTTTCTCATTAGATTGCTTTTTTAAAAATATAAGTAAACATATACAACGAATTTGAAAAATTTGTTATTGAAATCTAAAACCTATCCGTGTGTTCAGAAAACATTGGATTTGGATTTTGAAAATCTTAACTTAAAGATCAAAAAGTAAAATATGAATTTCTAAAAGACGGGCCTTCTATCTCTTAAGGAACTATCCCAAAATGGGGACAAAATACCTGGTATCTATAAATAATAGATTTTCAAGAATAAACTGTTCTGTTTGTCCGATCGGGATCAAATTTGGTTAAGGAATGCAGAAGATCTTCCCAATGCCATCCCAGCATCAAAAATAAAAAAGGTAAAGCCCTTTCTTTAAAAAAAAAGTAAAGAACGCTCGTATAGTCACTGCAGTTGTGTCACAGGAGATGACGATAAGGTGGGTCATTGATTGGGCGTCAGATGTTAGTCATGGCCCATCAATAGGAATGCTGCACAAGCTGAGGACAACTTTGGTTGAAGAGTGGAACGCAATCCCTCAAAACATGCGACAAACAGCTGGATGGTACTCAAGTCGCCTACACCTCAGCTAGATTTTGGAAGTTTTCATTTCTTTTGTGAGCAGCAGTGCTTCCATTTTTTTTTTTTATATAGGGATCGTATTAAAAAACCTGCACTCCACTAATAAGTTTGATCCTCTAATATATTTGGTATATGAAAAAAAAGTATTGCGCAATCGTATGAAATGACTGTCCAATTTTTAATTTTACTTTAACTTAAGAAAATAAAAACTGGTAAATTTCTGAGATAAAGATAATAATCTTAAATCAATATGAATCACACTTCTTTATATATTTTTATATGAAACACATCCAGTAAGCTTCAAAAAACCCATAGTGATTCAATCATTTTGACAGTTAGTTCAAAAATTATACCACCATAGTCATACTTGTCATTTTAACCTCTTTTAAATATTCTAAGTTAAGCATCACATCAGTCACGATAGAAAAAACACGAAATTTAAAACCTGAGACAAGAAACTTGAGCAAGTGAATGAGTTTGTGTACTTGGGGAGCATGTTTGAGAGGGACGGGAGAATTGATGATGAGATATTAAGGAGAGTGAATGCTGGTTTGAAGGTCGTAGGCGCACTTGGAAAGTATGCTAGGAATGAGCGTTTATCGGAGAATGCCAAAATGTCTGTTTATCAGAGCGTGCTGGTACCAACTCTAATTTATGGGAGTGAAACCTGGGTGTGGAATGAGAAGCATAAAAAGCGACTGTGTGCAGTTGAAATGGGGTATCTGAGAGGTGTAGTTGGAGTTATGAGACTTGATTGTATTCCAAATATTGTAGTGAGAGACGATCGTGGAATGCAACGTAGTGTGGCTGATGTAGTGGCAAAGTCAACGTTGAGGTGATTTGGACATATGGAACGCATGAATGAGGAACGACTGACGAAACGACTGTATGTTGGCAATGTTGATGGTGGGCGAGGAAGAGGGAGACCGAGAAAAGAGTGGAGAAAGCAGGTAGATGAATATTTGAAGCTATATGGGTTTGAGAGCCTGGACAAGAGACGTGTTTGCATGAAGAAGAGAATGACCGTGGAAGAAGCTGGAATTGTGTGTAGAGATCGGAATGTGTGGCGCCGATTGATTAGCGATGTATGGTTTGGTGATCAGTTTGTTTTTTTTTTTCGTGTGCTGCCCACCCTTTTTGTACGATAGGGGCGTGATGTTGATGATGATGATTATGAGACAAGAAACGCAAGAGTTATTGAAGAAATGTATATTTTATAACGTGCCCGGAAAAAAAAATTGAAATTGCGAAAATATTTAATTTTATTAGACTTAAAAACTGGAAAAAACCTTTTGCAATGACGATCGTCAACAATCAAGGCATTGTTTTTAATGACTGTGACGAGACTCGAGCCAATTTAACAATAACGGAAAAGAGACATTATTGAAATTAAAAAAATAAAATAAATAAATTTTTGAACAAGAACTTTTTTAACAAAAATAAACCTATTTCATTGGTCTAAAACCTTCCCAGAAAAATATTCAGCACGAACAGCGAAAACCTCATCCAAATCGGATCAGAAGTTTTTGAGAAAATCGCGAACATACATACATACAACATAAATACATACATACATACATACATACATACATACATACATACAAACATACATACATACATACATACATACATACATACATACGGGTCAAACAGAGAACCTCCTTTTTTGAAGTCGGTAATAATAAATTGAAAGATTCTAGTTGGTTATTGTTGTTGGTTTTTATATTGTTGTAGATGGTGTTATTTCCAGATTGAATTTAGAAATTTAAATTATAGATTGATGTTCTGATTATTTAATAAATGGGTTTTATCTGAAGTGTTGCTTTGTGTATGGAGAGGGTTTCGAAGATTTTTATTTTGTTCAGATTGTTTATGATGGTTTTGAGAGACAGTGTTTCTTCTAATTTCCAAAATTGTGTCTTTTATGTAGGATGTGTTCTGCAAATTTTTATTGGGTTGTATGCATATTCAAGGTGCATAACACAATATATGCTGAAAGATGACTACTTGTAAAACATATTTGGGGGATGACGGGTATATGATAGAACGCATTAAGATCATTTTTAGAATATTTGCCTGTTTGTCTGTCTGTTTGTTTGTATACGCACATCACACAAAAATCAATGAACGGATTTTGAGGAAACGTAGAAGGTTATAGCCTATAGTCTTGGTCAACATTGAGGTACTTTTGATCCCGATCAATTCTTTTTTTCTTACTTACTTACTTACTTACTTTCTTACTTTCTTCCTTTCTTCTATCTGTCTTCTTCTATGCATATGATAAAATTGAATTTTTCGTATCGGTACATTCACATTCAGATATTGCAAAATTTCGTCAAAGAGCCCGAACAACGCCGGATATATCAGCTAGTTGGAAATATAATTAACTATATCGAGTAATTATTATTATTATTATTATTATTAATTACAGAAATGCTATAGCATGTGTAATCTAGAGTTATTTTTTTACTATATGATATAATAAAATGTGCGGGAAAGAACAAAAAGAAAACTTTGAATAAAATGGAATTTTGTTCAGGAAAACATGTTAAAAATATCTTCGACGAAATTAAGAAAAAAGAAAAGAAATGTGTGAGGCGGACCACTACACCACGGAAACAAGCTGAAACCCATTTCCTCAGATCATTATCGTAATCTTTAAAATTAGTAATTTTTGCCTTTAATATTATTCCTTGATGGATATTATTATTTTACCAATATAAAAATTGTGCACACAGTTTATGGTACTATAATGTTGATGAAGTATTATGTGGGAATGGCCATGGCTGATATTCATCCATTGTTATTGAGGCACTTCTCATAATGAGACACAAATTTTTCAATGCCGATGTTATACTCGTCTGCCGCCGATGACTGAATCTACGCGCCAGGTCGTGGATTGGCATCACACGATTCTTCTTCCATAAAGAGAAAAGCAAGAAACAGGAGTCGTAGAATGTTGTCTGCAGGGATTGTGTTGATTCATGACAACGGTCGGCATCCTTCAGCTGCAGCAACACAAAAAGAACTGGGACGTTTTTGACCTTCTCCTTTAAAGTCCCGACTTGGCGCTTAGTGATCTTCACCTGTTCCCCAAAATGAAGCGGTTTTTTGGGGGAACAAACTTGATGAAACACTTAAAGAAGCCGCAACTTCATGGCTTCAATCATTAGCGGCAGATGAGTATAACATCGGCATTGAAAAACTTGTGTCTCGTTATGAGAAGTGCCTCATTTACATAGAAAGATAGTGTTAAAGTTTAGTATTGTTGCAAATACAATTTTGTTTTGTTATCTTTTGTTTTTGTTGAGGTACACCCAATCAGTCTTTACTTTCTGGACGACCCTCGTATTTACTGTTCCTTAAAGCATTAAACAACGTGACTTGTTATGTATATCCTTTAGTAGTTTTATATCAACAGCATACGCAATTAATTCAACATTCGAAACCAAGATTAATATCAAATATGTAGATGAAAATCTGCAAGGACCCCCTTTCAGAATACAAGGGGGATCCTTGCAGAATACAGGTAGAAATTAAAACTACAATTGAGCCGATATGCCAGTAGCTCGCAGTTTACTCATTAAATTAACCACCGGAACACTATCGAAAGCTTTAGTTAAATCGATGTAAATTGATTACTTTTATCCTGTGCCTCGGCAACATGTCGTTTTGATGTCGTTAGGGCAACATTCTTTACAGTATATTTATATTTACAAAATCCAAGTTGCCAATACGGAAAAAAATAAATAATTTTTATTTAAATTTCGACATTCATCCCTTCGAATTGCACCCACAGTATTCATTCGCATGGTCATAAACCTTCTGGGTCTCTGTGGAAGTCGGCTTTTGGAAATATGGTGTAATATTCTCGTCACGGCCTGTTAGATATGCGAACACATATCGATTGAATAACCAAAACGAATGGCCTTATATTGCTTTTACAATAACGGTTTTATACATTTTCTGTTGACAATTGCTTATAATAGTTGATATAACGTTATCATTAGATTTTAATTTCAAGCACGGTCTAGAATACAATGGTCCGAAAGCTCAATTGTTATTCTACCAATCACGAGTTTTGAGGACGGATGGAAGCAGACATGAACAATTAATGAAGAATCGGAAAGGAAAAAAATTACTTATTTTAAAGATTACGATAATTATCTAAGGAGATGGTGTTCAGCTTGTTTCCGTGGTGTAGTGGTTATCACGTCCGCCTCACACGCGGAAGGACCCCGGTTCGATCCCGGGCGGGAACATTTATTTTCTTTTTTCTTAATTTCGTCGAAGATATTTTTAACATGTTTTCCTGAATAAAATTCCATTTTATTCAAAGTTTTCTTTTTGTTCTTTCCCGCACATTTTATTATATCAAAGTAAAAAAATAACTCTAGATTACACATGCTATAGCATTTCTGTAATTAATAATAATAATAATAATAATAATAATAATAATAATAATAATAATAATAATAATTACTCGATATTTATTTATTTATTTATTTATTTATTTATTTATATTTCCAACTAGTTGATATATCCGGCGTCGTTCGGGCTCTTTGACGAAATTTTGCAATATCTGAATGTGAATGTACCGATACGAATGTTCCGATACGAAAAATTCAATTTTATCATATGTAGAGAGGAAGACAGATAGAAGAAAGTAAGAAAGTAAGAAAGAAAGAAGACTAAAGAAAAAAATGATTGATCGGGATCAAAAGTACCTTAATGTTGGCCAAGACTATAGAATATAACCTTCTACGTTTCCTCAAAATCCGTTCATTGATTTTTGTGTGATGTGCGTATACAAACAAACAGACAGACAAACAGACAAATATTCCAAAAATAATCTTAATGCGTTCTATCATATATCCGTCATCCCCCAAATATGTTTTACAAGTAGTCATCTTTCAGTATATATTATTTTATGCACCTTGAATATGCATACACACCCAATAAAAATTTGCAGAACACATCCTACATAAAAGACACAATTTTGGAAAATTAGAAGAAACACTGTGTCTCATAATCTTCATAAACAATCTGAACAAAATAAAAATCTTCGAAACCCTATCCTTACACAAAGCAACACTTCCAGATAAAACCCATTTATTAAATAGAACATCAATCTAGAATTTAAATTTCTAAATTCAATCTGGAAATAATAACACCATCTACAACAATATAAAAACCAACAACAATAACCAACTTGAATCTTTCAATTTATTATTATTAACTACTTCAAAAAAGGACGTTCTCTGTTTGACCCATATATATCAGTATGTATGTATGTTCGCGATTTTCTCAAAAACTACTGATGGATGAGATTTTCGCTATTCGACTGAATATTTTTCTGGGAAGGTTTTAGATCCATGAAGTAAGTTCATTTTTGTTAAAAAAGTTCTTGTTCAAAAATTTATTTACTTTATTTTTTTAATTTCAATAATGTCTCTTTTCCGTTAGTGTTAAATTGGCTCGAGCCTCGTCACAGTCATTAAAAATAATGCCTTGATTGTTGACGATCGTCATTGCAAAAAGTTATTTCCAATTTTTAGGTCTAATAAAATTAAATATTTTCGCAATTTCAAATTTTTTTTTCCGGGCACGTTATAAAATATACAATAACTCTTGCAAAATTGCGTTTCTTGTTTCAGGTTTTAAATTTCGTGTTTTTTCTATCGTGACTGATGTGATGCTTAACTTAGAATATTTAAAAGAGGTTAAAATGACAAATATGACTATAGTGGTATAATTTTTGAACTTTAGTGGTATAATTTTAGATTCACTATGAGCTTTTTGAACCTTACTGGATGTAAAATATATAAAGAAGTGTGATTCATCTTTAACTCAGAAATTTTTTACCAGTTTTTAAATTCTTAATTTAAAGTAAAATTAAAAATTGGACAGTCATTTCATACGACTGCTCAATACTTTTTCCATACACCAAATATATTAGAGGATCAAACTTATTAGAGAAGTGCAGGTCTTTCAATACGATCCCTATACACAAAAAAAAGATGGTAGCACTGCTGCTCACAAAAGAAATGAAAACTTCCAAAATCTAACTGAGGTGTAGGAGACTTGAGTACCATCCAGCTGTTTGTCGCATTTTTTGAGGGATTGCGTTCTACTCTTCAACCAAAGTTGTCCTCAGCTTGTGCAGCGTTCCTGTTGATGGGCCATGACTAACAACTGACGCCCAATCAATAACCCACCTTATCGTCGTCTTGTGTGAGACAACTGCAGTGACTACACAAGCGTTCTTAACTTTTTTTTTTTAAAGAAAGGGCTTTATCATTTTTATTTTTGATGCCGGGATGGCATTGGGAAGATCTTCTGCATTCCTTAAACAAATTTGATGCCGATCGGACAAACAGAACAGTTCATTCTTGAAAATCCATTATTCAAAGATACCAGGTATTTTGATCCCCATTTTGGGATAGTTCCTTAGAGATAGGATAGTTGCTGCGTCTTTTAGAAATTCATATTTTACTTTTTGATGTTTTAAGTCAGGATTTTCAAAATTTATATCCAATATTCTGTAAACACACGGACAGGTTTTAGATTTCAATAACAAACTTTTCAAATTTCAAAACTTATATTTTAAAAAAGCATTCTAATGAAGAAAAAAAAAAAACTTTTAATCATGAGAAATATGGGAGGCAGTCAGATAAAAACGAGTCAGGCGCTAAAACATGTCATTGAAAATTGATTAACTCAAAGTTATTCTCCAAAAATTACATTTATTATCACACTGAGAGATAAGACGGTCACTAGTAGTGTTGTTACAAAGGCTTTCCTGAAAAAATAACACTTTTTGGAAAAAATCCTCACATTTTGTCCCAAAACCTAACACAAACTACAGTATATTTTATCATCTTAAAACAACAATACCATATCAGTTAAGAACATACGCTACAAGAATTATGAAATTATGAAACTAATTTCTTCCGTACCGATCCGTCGATTTTTCCGGATAATACCATCCGCCTGTGCAAAAACTTCAGAAGGAATATCCTGGACAGCCTCATCTTGCACACGCCCTTCTCGGATTCTCTTATGCCACTCCTGCACATGCTGTATTCATCGTACAGAGCCGGCATGTGACGATCGTTTTCTCGTCCTCCAACTTCGTCAGCAGTCAAAAAGCGAACCACACAACTCGCCTATATTTCTGATGCTGAACGAACCGTATGCAGTGTACCCTCCCGAGTCCCTAACAGATGTCACTCGTTATCAACTTGTGCGCCATGAAATTTATGCATGGTGACCTGATTACCTTTGATTGCCTAGGGTGTTTCACCTAAAGTGATTCAACACGTTAACTTCTAAAATACAAATCTGACAGAGTACTTTCGATTGAAGAATTATTGTACTTTTATGTGAGGTTTTTATGTGTATTCCATTACCAAAAAAAAACAAAAACCCGACACCATTTTCGAATATGGAATTAAACTTTGAAATGTGCGATGGAAATCCCTATTTTAATGCTATTTTCAGTCTGTACGCAACATTTGAGAAATGTTCTATACTCGGTGTTTTTTCAATTGATCCAACCGTTTAAGTAGTGAAAGCACGTCCTTCTAGAAACTACCAGGCCTGAACATGGAAAAGATAAAACATTGTTACGTCGAACTGGTGGTGCTATTACAGAAGTTAGTTTAACGTCACAATCTTAGTGCTTCGAATGTGTGAAGCAATGGCCTATAATATATGTCATTGGTGTGACGCCTTTTCTTTACGCTCATAATCTTGATTTTACTCAAGACCATTGTTGAATGCAAATTTCATATTATTGAATTCGCACTCAACAATCGTTTGAGGAAGAGCAAGAGCATACGGGCGTCTATCTCCTAAACGATTGGATCAATTGAAAAAACACCAAGAATATAAAATTTCTGAAATGTTGTGTACAATCTGAATGTACCATTAAAAATAAGGGTCTCCATTGTACATTTCAAGTTGATTTCCATATTCGAAAATGGCTTGGTTTTTATTTGGAAATGGAATCTAGGGGTTTAGACTGAACTCATCGACAAGCTGTCGATCTCGACAAAATCTAACTGTCGATATGTGGCATATTACACATTTCTACACAAGTTTACAAACGTATGGCTAGATGATATACACAAGTTTACACACATTTACACATAATTTTACACATTTATCCATGTATACACATAAATACATACATAAACACATTACCTGTACACACACTATATTATTATTTTCACAGTCCAAGTTTCGTTGCACAAGAGAGTACTTCATGTATGTAAATATTTTTAAACAAGTTTTAGTTAATATTTTTAGAAAATGTATATTGTTGAGCTATGTGTATTTAGCCTGCAGGCCGGAAACGAAGGAAAAAAAGATTTTAATAAGAAATCTGTTGCTAAATTCTGAAATAACGATCGCCAGTGCATAGTCGACTGCTCTTGAATTGTAGACAAGAAGAAGGCAGTTGTCGATGGTCAAATTCTACACTAGAAAATCGACGGTGTAGAGTCTGTACACTGTAAACTCTGTAGACAAGTAGACAAGTCTATACTGTAGACTCTGTAGACACTGTAGACAAGTCGTGTTCATGCTAGCTCGAATCGACAAATGCGTCATTAACCACGTGACCATCGAAACTTGTCGACAGTCGACTGCTTGTCGATGAGCTCAGCCTAGACCCCTAAATTACATTAAATTAATGCAATTTCGAATTAGTATTAGTAGGACAGTACTATGTTAAAGAGTATGAAGTAAAATTATTAAATTTCAGTAGTGACTTAGTAACTAGCTCAGGTTTTAGTTATACGTAGACAATCGCACTACACATTTCAATTTAGCTCAACTTCTCAATCAGGTTTGAAATGTGCGGTGCGAACGCATCTAGCCCAACTTAAGCTAGATTGAAACTCCTGGAACTGGATTGACTGGGGCTAGTAGTTTAAACTCCATCGAGATGTTGAGCTAGCTTGGCCGCGATGCATTCTGGGACTTGAAACACGAGCATGGCCATGGTCTTTAGATAGTAGATGGTCATCCAACTCCACTTAAAAATGAAGCTAAAGTTTCTAGCTTCCGATAGGGCGGGAACTCCTTTGAAAAATAGCGCTGCATATACAATCGGACTAAAAACGCTTGCAGCACCGCCCTATCGTGAGCTAAAAATTTTTATTCATGATTTCCATGGTCTAGTATCGTTGTGAATATGAAATAAAGGATGGGTCTAATACGATACGGATACTATTAACTTTATTGCCGACGCACGTTTCGGTGTTATACCATTTTCAAAGCTCGCATAATAGTAACAAATTTAATTTTTCCGGTTTTACTATTATGCGAGCCTTGAAAATGGTGTAAGACCGAAACGTGCGTCGGCAATAAATTATCCGCTACGTGTAATATCCGTAGCGTAGACCCATCCTTTAGAAATTTTAGTTTCATTTTCACTTTCAATGCAGCCAGAATTATTGACATAATACTGCCGAATTTAATGTATTCTATAAAATTTTAAATAAATAATTGATAAACCAACTATTGAATGCATTACATAGCTCGCTATTAATTTTGGGCATCAACTACAGAGTTTGAGTCAAAAGTAGTGGCCGATCACCGCGCAAACTTTTAAATGGGCACCAGACAGAAACCACTCATTGCTGATCTTCAAAGGCCGGCCAGATGGCCGAAAGGACTAAGGCGTAGGCTTTCTAGTTCTCGAATCCGCCTGGTCGTGGGTTCGAATCCCGCCGTGGGCATGGATGTTTGTGTTTGTCCGGGGCTGCGTACAGATATAACTTGTGTAAAAGGCGCAAAATGACCTTAGTAATCGACGCTAAAAATTCTACTAAACCAACCAACCAGCCTAATCTTCAAAGTAGAGTCCATCATGCTCGATGGTGTTCATCCGATGATCAGCCAGTTGGCGGATGCCCTCGCGAAACCACACCTTCGGTTTCTGGGCGAAATAGTCACAACGGCGTCTTCAATCTCACTGACATTGGCGAAGCGCCGTCCACGCAGAAAGTGCGCCATGGACCGGAAGAGATGGTAGTCGGAAGGTGCCAGGTCGGGGCTGTATGCTGGATGTGGCAGAACCTCGATTTTTTCCTGCAGTTGATAACACACCTTCACCCCTTGTTGTGCTTGCGCGCGCGTCAGCTCATGGAGCACAAATCGACAGCTTCTGTTGACCTTTCCAAAGGCGTGCAGATGTCGAACCACACTCGATTGTGATGTCCCGATGTCCGCCGCTAGTCCACGGGTGGTGCTGCCTGGGTTGGTTTCCAATTGTTGCCGTAGGGCTGCGTCATCCACTTCTTTGGGTTTTCCACTCTTTGGCGCATCTTCCAGGCCCATGTCTCCAGACGAAAAGCGGAAGAACCATCGTCGTGCTGTCCGTCCATTGGTCACACCCTGACCTTCCACCCTGACGAAGGAGCCCGCGTATCACCAATTTCTCTGCCATATTTTTACACTGGCTGACGCAGTTGGCTCAACGTCTATGGCATTCAAATTCGTACTGATGTTTCTTCCCACTCTTTTCTCTTAATAAACTGCGATTCTTGAAACCTTCCTTATCATGTAGGCTATGCTTGAAACAATGGAAAATGTTAGAAGTTCGATGCGTTTATATCTATAGACAAGGCCAGCTCACTCAGATAAAATGGCGGCAATAGAAGGCTGGCAGATGATATAGGTGAGATGGACTTTTTTTTTAAATGCTGAGCAAACAGAATGTAAAAATTCACAATATTCTTCTCATTAAAATATTACAATAATGTATTTTAGATTTATTAAGCTAAACTGACTTTTTCAAGGAGAAATATTTTTTCTAACTAGATTTTAAATAGTTAGACGATTGTCATATTTTAATGTGAAGACTATTGTGAATAAAATAATATATAGTAAATTTTTTACATTTTTTGGCTGAACATTAAAAATCATCCATCTCAGCTGTATCATCGGCCAGCCTTCTATTGCCGCCATTTTGTCTGAGTGAGCTGGCCTTGCTATAGACCGTGATCTAAAGACATGGCCAACTAGATTATAGAAGGCCTGTCCATTCGATGTTTTTCCACATCTAAAATGGGAGGCAAATAGATTTCTTAATTTTGCCACAATGGCGCTAAAACTCGTCCCCATGCATGAAAATAATGCGTTATTAATAGCCTTTAATTGACTATTAAATTCTTGCATTAAAGGCTGTTAATAACGCATTATTTATAAAAAAATTTGCATTATTTTTTTTAACGCATTATTAATAAAAATTATTCTCAAAAATTTACTCAAAATTAAATTTTGAAAATTTGATGTATGTTCTTTTCAATGACATATATTAAAGAACGTCATTGGTTTTTTAATATACGTCTTTGGTTCTTTTATATCACATTCACATCGTAGCCATTCAATATGCTTTGTTCTTTCTTTTAATTATTATCCAGATCTTTTATATGATTTTAGAATTACATATGCCTTTGAAGAAATTGATATTTCCATTAAAAGTTTTTGAATTTGCATTTTATGATTGATTTTATAGGAAATAAATGCTTTTCTTTCATTCAATATTTATGTTCTCCTTTCATTTTAATGACCCATTTCAAATTTAATAAGGACCCGGTTTTGGAGCACTTTTTTTTTTCTAAATGGTAGAAAAATGTTTTGGAAATTTTTTTTTTAATTAATTTAAATGGTGCAGAGGTTTCCGTGAAATTAAGTGTTAAGTTTTAGACATATTGACTGAGGGAAAAGGCAATAACGAACAAACATTCTTCAAAATATCATTGTTCAATTATTTCACGCACAAAAAAAAAAACATGGAGGACGACGATGCAAATAGTGGCACTGAGAGCAGTGACAGTGTCTTATTAACAAGCTCAGGTTTTAGTGGTACCGAATCTGATAAAACTCGGTCAGGCTAGAATGCAGTGCGAACGGTTTGGCTTCATCAGCTAGCCTGAGCTGAGCTAGCCCGAATAAGCTAGCTCAACTCGATCTAGCCCAGCTGTAGTGCGAATGGGGTATTATAGAAATAATGTCGCGTAGGTCGAAATCGATATTGATAATTTTATTGTTGTTTTAAAAGCTGTATTTAAATGTGCATTAAATGTAATTCCAATGTTTTTTGATAGTTATGATTGTGGTTTGATGAATTTACACTGCAGAATTTGTAATGCAAAACATTTCGCATCTGAAGTTACTTTACGTGATACAACGGCATTCACTTTGTGTTGTCATAAGGATAAACCAAGAGCTCATAAGGAGCATTTACTTCGTGTTGTCCTTATGAGCTCTTGATACAGTTTATTTGCCCCCATTAACACAAAATTTACTTTTAATGCACTGTATCAGGGATTCACTTCAAATGATCAAACCATAAAAGAGAAATCAAAGAATTATTTCAATAATATTCGTAGCTACAATTCATCGTTTGCTATGGTCAGTTCTGAAGCTAAAATTTCAGATACAGTTTTGCGTGGAGTGTATCATTTTAAGATACACAATATTTTTTATCATAGAGCAGAACCAATGACTTCTACGTATGGCAGTTCACCATGTTATGCGCAGTTATACAGGGTGTAAATTTTAAGTTGACAAAGCAGAATAACTCGAAAAATAAGCTTCACACGAAAAAATGCGTAGAATCCAAAGTTGATTATTTTCGAGGGGGCATCTGCTGGTGCTAAAATTAGCCCACCCCCCCCGGCCCCTGCGGGTGGGGCGGGGGGCAACTTTAAAATTTCAAATGGGAACCCCTATTTTTTATTGCAGATTCAGGTCCTACATAAAAAACTACGTACATTTTGTCTGAAACATTTTTTTTATTTTTGGTAGATGGCGCTGTAATTCAAGAAAATCCATTTTCTCATTTTTGCGTGGAAATAACTAATTTATTATTCATTTCGATTCCTACATTGTTTTAACTACAATGTAATTTGAAGACATTTCGTCAACAAACAAATAACGTAAACATTGGCATTTTTTTCAGAATGTTTACATTTTAAATTCTGATCTTTAGAAGAAAAGATTGTAATTTTTCAACTGTTTTTGTGAGTGTACAACGCCGTATTGCTTTTGAATTTACATTATGAATTATCTTTCTGTGGAAGAAAAAATTGAGATGGTGTACATTTATGGAGAAAGTGGGAGAAATTTTGATAATGCAGTCGCGCTTTATGCTCAGCGTTTTCCTGGCCAAACGCGATCACGGTCTTCTTTTGTTCGAGTTATTAAACAATTTACTGCGGAAGGTAGTGTGAACCAGAAAAAAAGAACCCGTGCAGCTACTGTTTGTGGAGAAAACAATCAAGTGTCAGTCCTAGCTGCTGTGGCTCATAATCCACATGCGAGCACAAGAGAAATATCAAGGCAATCAGGAATTTCACATATGAGTGTTTGGAAAATGCTGAAGCTCCACAAATTTCATCCATATCATGTATCTATGCATCAGGAACTACATGGCAATGACCACCAAAACCGTCTAACGTTTTGTCACTGGGCACTTCAGCAGATGCAAACAAACCAACATTTTTTTGCACGAGTTCTTTTCTCCGATGAGTCAACATTCACAAACCACGGGGAAGTTAATCGACATAACATGCATTACTGGAGTGAACAGAACCCACACTGGATTCGAGAAGTCAACCATCAGCGACCTTGGTCAATTAATGTTTGGTGTGGGATAATTGGCGATAAACTTATCGGTCCATATTTTATAGACGGTAATTTGAATGGCAACAAATATCGTAACCTACTTGAAAATGAACTACCAGATCTACTTGAAGACCTGAGTATTGAACTTCGACAACACATGTGGTTTCAACATGATGGTTGTCCAGCGCATTATTCATTAGTAGCGCGCGAAGTACTACATCGACTTTACCATGGTCGCTGGATCGGCAGGGAAGGTCCTGTGAATTGGCCAGCCAGATCGCCTGACCTTACATCGCCAGATTTTTTCTTATGGGGTTACCTCAAAGATATCGTTTATAAGGAAACGCCAACCACTCGCGAAAACATGATTCAAAGAATAAGAGATGCTTGCGCTGCAATTACACCAGACATGTTATCAAGATGTGTTCAGGAATTTACAAAACGAGTCAATAAATGCATCGAAGTTGGAGGTCATCAATTTGAACATTTAATTTCATAAAACGGCGAGATGCAAGGGATTTAAGGACAACAAGCAGGCCGAAAGTGAGAGGCGAGGGGACTCACTGGAAATACAAGCACCCCGAAATTCATTTACTTGCAAGTATTTGCAAATAAGAAAAAATAAAACGAAAACAATCGGTCCTTTTAAGGACCACCAAATCTTAAACGGGAATAACTTCATCTTTACACAGTCTTTTACTTTTTTACTCTGTTAGTTAATGAGTTCACTCGTTAGTACGTAGGATGTTCGGTTAGTTAGTTAGCTAATCAGTTGATTTGTTTGATAATTATAAAGTTGTGTGGCCTCATGACCACGAAACAAAACAAAATTATCCTAATCCGCGGCAAAAAATAATAAAATAATAACTTTGCGGCAAAATTTACGAAGTAAATAAGTATTTTTTATTTCTCCGTAACCATTTCCACGCAAAAATGAGAAAATGGATTTTCTTGAATTACAGCGCCATCTACCAAAAATAAAAAAAAATGTTTCAGACAAAATGTACGTAGTTTTTTATGTAGGACCTGAATCTGCAATAAAAAATAGGGGTTCCCATTTGAAATTTTAAAGTTGCCCCCCGCCCCACCCCCAGGGGCCGGGGGGGGTGGGCTAATTTTAGCACCAGCAGATGCCCCCTCGAAAATAATCAACTTTGGATTATACGCATTTTTTCGTGTGAAGCTTATTTTTCGAGTTATTCTGCTTTGTCAACTTAAAATTTACACCCTGTATTTTTATGACA
The DNA here is from genome assembly GCA_023313115.1 of Rhysida immarginata. Lineage (NCBI taxonomy): Eukaryota > Metazoa > Arthropoda > Chilopoda > Scolopendromorpha > Scolopendridae > Rhysida > Rhysida immarginata. Next base: position 21,657 of record JAHWFO010026987.1, read on the forward strand.
TTCATACTGCTGTTAACTATAGACTGCGTGAACAATCAAATCAATCGTACAATAACAATTTAATGCGTGGAATTTCTTTTGAATTGGAGTGCGTTAATCGTTTTGTGCGTTCTTTTACTGCAATGAAACATTATTGTGTAAGAGCTGAAAATACCAATAGAGAAATTTTGCATGCTTATTACAGTTAACCAAAATTTAGGGGTAGGGTAAAAAACGTCGACGGAAAAAACGTCAATGGAAAAATGTGCCCAGAAATAATGTCGATGGAAAAAATGACGACGGGTAAAATGGTATAACGGCACCAAACAGAAAAAATGTCGACGCCTATTAAATATATGAAAATACAAAACGAAAAAAATGAAAAACAAAATGAAAAATAATCAATAGTTTTATTTCAATTTTAAAATATAAAATATAATATAAACACATAAAATTTTAAAATCTGATGACACGGCCGACTCCTGACAGGACCTCCTCTATGGATTTTAAACCCTCTGCATACTGCTGGCTGATATTCTTCAGTCGTCTCTATAAATTCATACAAGCTCGTTTCTTTTTTTGGGGTGGGGGCTGTCCCGCGGCTTCTTGGGTTAAAGCTGTTGAAGAAGCGGCACAAACAATCTGAAGAGCATGGATGGCTTTCCAGATGATCCGCAAGTTAAATAACCAATCAGTATGAAAACATCTATTTTTTCGACATTTTTTCTGTTTGGTACCGTTGTATGTCGTCATTTTTTCCATCGACATTATTTCTGGGTACATATTTGCCGTCGACGTTTTTTCTCCGCCCCAAAATTTAGACCTTCGACGTTGCAATGATGCAGTTCAAACTGATGTTGCTGTTATTTTTTGTACCGTTGACGATGAGCCACCATTCGAACGAAATATGGTTTCTTTTATTAAAAAAAAAAACAAAACAATTGTACAGTCAAAAACATCTCAGTTTTAGATTCATCATTGGATCCAATGACTCTTTCAACTCTTCTGATGGACTCTTTCAACTCTTCTGATGGAGTCTTCAGGTCACAGAGAGTTGTTGATCTGCTAGGATAAACCCTACTTTTTAGAAATCCCGATAACCAATAGTCAGAGGGATTAAGGTGTCTGGGGATCGAGGAGGCTACGCTATTGGAACATTTCGTCCAATCAATCTGTCTTCAGTGAAAACAGAAAGCAAGAAATACAAAGCAAATCAAAATGATGGACCCGATTTTAGAAGTTTACTCTGTGAAATGTAATGAACTTATGGTATTGTGAGACATGTTCTACGAAAGGTAAATGTTCAAAGTTTTCTTCAAATACATCACATCACATCACATCCCATCCCTAAAGCCGTTGAACACTAATCACAGAGTTGTTTATATGATAGTCAAGCACACAGAACGATCTCTGTTCTCCAGTCAAAGCCATTTTCTCCACTCGCTGCTGATCCTTAGCGGTAGAAAGTGAAAACACTGTGAAAGTAACCTTTCGAAGTACATGTCTCACATTACAATACGTTCATTAGACATCATTTTGATGGTCACAGGCGTAGCTAAGGGCGGCCAACGTGTGCAAAGTATACGGGCGCAACGAATTAGGAGCGCTAAAAATGAAAAATCGAACACGGGCGCTAAACAGTTAGCTACGCCATTGTTACGTGTGGCGGCGTGCCATCATGTAGGAATGTTATGTTTCCTAATATGCCTCATTGTCTGATGTTAGGAATAACATGATCCTGTAAAATTCGTATGTAACGGCACTTGTGATTGTCGCTGCTACCAAAACACCTTCGTTCTGTTTTTCGAAGAAAATCAGTCCAATATTGAAGTTTGCAGTGAAGCCAGTTACCTTTGGCGAGTGTAGAGGGACTTCATGGTAGGCATGCGGATTGTCGGAGCTTTTATTCTACAGTTATGCGTGTTGACTGCACCGTTGAGGCTAAAATGAGCTTCATCAGTGCATAAAATATATTCTGGCAAATTTTCATCGACAGATATCCTTGCCAGGAACTCCAGGGCAAAGTTATGAAGCTGGCCTAATGAAAATTTAGTCACAGTCAAAGTTGTTAAATGAAAATTTTAGTCACAGTCGTCAAATTAAAAATTTTGTTCATTTTCCTAAGTGCAAAGAGCTGAAAAACATTGGCATTACTGAATCTATACCGTACAGTCCATCCAGCCTTAGTTTGCGCGAAATGTGATGGACATGTTAATTGTTATGTATTGTTTAATTTTTGTTGAAACAATGTCCAACAATTGAAATGGCCATCACATTTCGCACAAACTAAGGCTGGATGGACTATAGTTTTTCTCAGTTTGACATGCCTGGTCTAAAGTATAGTAACGCTAATATCTCTATAAACATTCCAGTTTGCAACGAACATACGAGGTGCGATCAAAAAGTTCCGGTATTGTATACTATTGCGCAACCAGCCCCGGAACGTTTTGATCGCACCTCGTATACTATTTAATTTGCTTCTTTGACTTATCAGATGCTATAAAAAATCCTCTGAAACACAGCATCCTAAGTGGCAAAATGATTCTGTGACGAGTTGAATGTGTCGATTCTCCTGAGTGACAAAACGCTCCGGGGACTATTTGAATGAGAAGATATGAATGTGATGAAAATTGACTAAGACCAAGTGTGACGATTCGACTTGTTAACATTACTTGATCCTTTCCCAAAAGACCACGTGTCTACTACTCTTACCCCCCCTCCCCGAGTGGTCAACAGTGATCAATTTCTTACCCCCCTCCCCCTTCTACTTAACCACTTGGTTGCTGCGCTTGACAGTGGAATGTTAAAGTTCCTTGGCCAAATCTTTTCTCTCTGGTGTTGATTTATCTACGGTTCGACTTACGTATGTGTTGAATAAAAATGAAAGAGCCGTTCGCATTAAACATATGGACTGCATGAGGAAGAAGATACCCGTTGTATTTTTCTTCAACAGTGTTTTCTTCAAGAGAAGGTTATGATTAGAGTTGGTGTATTGTTTTGGGGATTTTATGAATATTTTGATCTAAAAATTATTAGTTTATTTTATGTAATAGTCTTTGTTCACCATTCTTCAGATCACGAGCTATAAATTTTCTATTTATATGTGATTTTTCTTCTTCCTTTTGTATTCATAGTGGTGATGGTATTAAAAATGTTTCAGTACTGATGATTTATTATACATCATACCATCATAAAATTTATACCCAGTATACGAAAGAAAATTTTGGTCCCTTAAATTTCGTATTAAGAGGAAAATGCTGTAGTTTAATCAAGACTTTTAATTTTTTCATGAACTAGCTTTATTAATATCAGGTAGGATTATTTTCAAAAGGAAAAATTCTAGCTATTTTGCTGAAGTCTTGTGAATTGTATTACAAATTACCATCTTTGCAGAACATATGTTAAGTCGCAGATTCAGCAAACATGTGAGATAATCTATATTTTCTCTCCGATATAAATTTTTAAAAACATTAAATTAAAATAATTTTTAATAAGATTGGTCAATTTTGTTTAAAACATTGTAAATTCAGGAATGCAAATTTTACTTTCAAATATTTAAGTTGATGGCAGTTAAGTTATTCAAATATTAAGTTACTTTCAAATATTTAAATTGTTTATGACGGCAGTAGTTTTTATTAAAATAGTAGCTTAATTGCCTTGTTCTTTTATTTGACTTTTAGCTTATAATATTGAAGTAAAAATATTTTAAATATATCACCCTGGGCTTTTTTCTAGAATCTCTCCTAGCTATGATTTTTTAATATTTCTTCACAACAGAGACTGATCTGAATGTTTTAACAAAAATAATTTAGGGAAAAACAGCAGTTTCTTTGATTGGATTATTTTTATTTAACGTGTTCATTAGTTATGCTCTACTTTAAGTTCACCATTAATATAAGCTTAAGTATTATTAGTGAATCATAAAATAATTATAAGTATTTTAATCATAAGAAGATAAACAGAATTTAGGACGCTATATTTTTAGTTTAAAGAGTTAATTAAATTTTTAAGGGAGAAAGTCTCATATTGTTTTGCAAAGGAAAAAATAAAACAAATGCAGAATAACGCAAAAGACATGTTTGAGATTTTGCTGCGCACTTCTAAGGTTTTAATGCTTAATGAAAAATACGGTTTTCCACAACGGACATCCATTTTCCAACGTACATCTTTTCAGTTCGTGTTACATATGCATATTATAAAGTTGAGAGAGCATTGATAATTTCAACTTATCGGCCTTGGTGGTTCAGTGGTTGCGTGATCGCCTCTAATGCCCGAGAACGCGGGTTCGATCCCGGCCGAGGACGACGAGGATTTTTTTCAGGGGGAAAATCCTGAGATCATGCACTTCCTTCGGAGGGGAAGTAAAGCCGTTGGTCCCGTGTAGTCGTTTGCCGGCTGCACGTTAAAGAACCCTTGCGAGGCAAAATTTGCGGCCCCTATAACGACGTCCTGAAATGATCATGGCAGTTGAAAAGGACGTTAATACCAAACAAATCAAACTAAACCTAATTTCAACGTTTTAACTTTCGATTATTTAGCTTTCCAAGCGCACCACTGAGTAAGGCGACTCACCTTGATTGCCTATCAACGAGCATATGCAACGAACAGAGAGAGAGCCCGTCTCTCTATCTGAACAGGAAACAGTCTTCCACCAAAAGAGTCTAATCTGCAACACAATCTGCCAGCAAGGGGCATGTGAGCAGCCCTGGATTTATACATAAGCAGACTAAGCACGTGCTTAGGGCCCCGTTAGACTAAGCATGTGAATAGGGGCCCCCGAATCCTCAGAAAAACAGGATTTATACTGAGAAAGGTGTGCAGTGCTTAGGGCCTTTAAAGGTATTAGTCCGGCCCTGCATGTGAGTATGCTAGGGTCTAAAGTTCGTTACCTGAGTAGGTAACTCAGGTCGTTACATGAGAACTTTACTAGCGTCGTTACCTGAATAGAGAAGCTTCCACTCTCCTAAGTCCACAGCTCCAGAACCCGGTCGTTTCGTAGAGAATATTCAGACGATTTCGCCTGGCTTCCTCTGCTAGCTGAGATTCCATCCCTTTCATAGAGAATGCATTCCGTTTGACGATTGACAGCACCTAATCCCATTATCGCTTTACCCGTTTGTCTTCCAGCGTAATGGCATACGCTGTCTCCGACCGTTTCCTCAAGCGCATAGCGAATGCACTGGCGGGGCTTCTCGATGGCATAGCCCCGAAATAACAGCCGGGAGACTGTCGCTACTTTTCAAACAGGGGCCTCTGCTTAACTGCCGAATGTCGGTGACTTTAACCTGCCGCACGTATGACGCATGTATGAATTCTTCCATTCGCAGACTCTACGGGGGAGGGGGTCAGGTCTGTCGTTATGTAACGCTTGTTTTGAGATTTATTTAATGGGCATGTATAGTCAACACCTCCTTGAAAGAAAGCCTCACAACTGAAAATGCATGCATTGTTACATCATCATAAGTCGACCAAATTCAGGGCTTATTATTGGTAGAAATACGATCAACAATGGTCGAATTATGATGATGTAACAATATATGACGTTTTAGTTGTGAGGCTTTCTTTCTAGGAGGTGTTGGTATAGTCCATAAGGGCAATAATATGATGGGCATGTATTGGTTAATTTTTATTGTAACAATGCCCAACTAATGAAAAGCCCTTCACATTTCGGCAAAGTAAGGCTGGATGAACTATAGTAAAAAAGTTTATTAACTTTTTGCAGCCTCAGTTATAGTCCAACAGACGAGTCACAAGAAGCGCTCGTCCTGCAATAGATCACGTGGTCAGGACGTTGGTTAAGTTCATCAGCCAATCTGCAGCTACCTTAGCCTCATTGCAAAGGTCTTTTATTTATCGTTCTTATTTTCTGCTTAAGGTGCGCTTTGTTCAACACGTGCTCAAGCAACATGTAAAATAAAGTATTACGATTCTTCTGAAGAAAATTAATTTCGCATTAATTGGCAAAAAAATTTAAAAAAAGGCTAAGTAATTTCAACTTATTTTAAAAAAAAACCTTCAACAAATTAATTAATGAATAAAAAACTAAAACAAAAAGAATCACAAAAATGACAGGTTTAATCTCAAAATCTTCTTAATACACCTATTTTTAAATGAATCAATTTTTAAGTAGGCCTAAATAAAAATTTAAAATAAGCAGTCCAATAATAATTTTGACATGTATTCTGATAATAATTTAAGCAAACTTTTCGCATGAATTTTGAAGATAAAATAACAAATTTCAGTTTTAGGTTGTCAAAATTCTCTATATTGAAAGTAACATGAACATAAGAAACACAAGAAATGCTGTATTTTTTCTACAATGAACATTTCAATTAATTTTTTCATCATTTTTTCATCATTAATCTGAGAATTAGGATGAGAAATGGTATTTGAAAAACGAGAGTCTGTTTAAGGTTTAATTATGGGTTGCCCAACTCTTTTAACCCGAGCTGATGAATACGGCCATATGACACATCTGAAAAAACCTAATATCATTTGGTGCTTTGGAAGGTCGTCTTCTTTTCAAACCAATTCTCTGGAGACTTTTGCATTATCTCATTAAACATCTTAGATTAGATGACCATCTTTTAATCCCATGGGAGAATGAATAAATCACTTGTTCATATGTATGAGTATTACAAGTAAAAAGTATTATTTCTATCTTGTCACATATCTGACAAAATAGTATTACACATTAACCCATTAATTTTTACAATGACAAAATACGATGTTTCTTCAACAACTGGTCAAAAAATTAATTTCCTACTGTAATAAAACAAATTGAGCATTATACGTTTTTGAAAATGCAGAGGAGGGGTCGAGAGCAATGTTACGTAATTATCCAGATGTCGAAGGTGTATTACGAGTTCGTAACAAAGGGGAAGGGGGAGTTAAAAGTGACCCAATTTTGCGTTACATAATTTATGGACCACCCTTAATTGCTTATTAAGAAGTATATTAAACGATGCAACTGTATGATAAGGATGCTTCTAAATGGGACCAAAACAAACAGAAAATGTCATATGAACATAGAGCCGAAAACGCTTTTTTTTTTTTTAGTTATAAAGGTTGAAGGTGCCCTGCAGTAGAGGAAATTAACGTTAAAGTGATAGAAGTTGCAAACTCTATAATTTTTTTTCACGTTATAACAAGACAATGAAAAAACAAATGCTATAACAAAGGTTATAACGAGACAAATACTATAGCAAAGACTCAAATTGGCCTCAAGTTCTTTGAATTGGCCTCCAGTTTTGCTTAATTTTTTTCCAGTTCTTTGAATTGTCGTAACTCTTCTTCTACTATAGAACACCTTCAAACTCTATATAGAAAGAAGCGTTTTCGACCCTATGTTCACAGGACATACTAATTAAAGGAACACTGAAAACACTAATCCACATGATAATTTTTATTGACTCAGATGTACATTTCGGAAACCAAATTTCCTTCATCAGTGAGTCAAATGTACATCCGAGTCAATACAAATTATCATGTGGATTAGTGTTTTCAGCGTTCCTTTAATTAGTATACTGGTGTCCACAGTTTCTGGCTTTTATCGTTTTTCACATGACATTATCAGCTTGTTTTAGTCCTGGAACATATTCTGAAAGTTTTACAGATCATTCAGAAACACCCTGCCTATTTTTTAAATACACGTAATTAAAAATTTAAACAAAGGTTATCCCTATTTTGTGTGGTGTAACACCGTGCTTTACAGCAGGACATATACGGACGATGCATTATACCAAGGCCTCCTAGATATCAAGGCCCGGACAGCTCGAGCATGATGGGAACGGTCATGTGATTAAGGGAGAGAAGGTTGATGCAGACGATACTCGATCTTTTGCTGAGCTTACCGTGCGGATACAGATCATTTTATCATTCAGCATGAACTATTTAATATAATTCTTTCACATAATATTGTAAAGGAAGCATGGATTCCTAACATATTCTTCAGGTAGGCATAAAAATTTATTTTGTTCCTGTTCATCTGACGACGTTTGTAAGCGATCCTTCGCGTTTAGATCATGTTCAAGCAAAAGCGACACTCAAATTTGACGAAAATCATTTGCATTAAATTAATTGTTCATTCTAAAAGTTTGAACTATATTTTAGAAGATTCAGAATAAAAGAAATTACAATCGCAATCACTTAAAACATATTGTAGGCAAATTAAAACGGAATAAACATCGAAGCATTAGGTCCAGTGAATTAGGCCTAACTCTAAGTATATGGAATGACTTATCTGCTATTTGCATAGTACTAACATTTATAAATAAAAGAAATGTTCACATATAAATAGTTATAATTAAAATTTGGAGTTAGCCTATATCCTTTGTAGTTTTTCAAGTACATATTAAGCTCTAGAATTAAAAGCAGCTACAAATCAAAATTTATTTATTAAATTTAATAATTTAAATATTATTAAAAGTCTACAATATTTTCAAAAAACACCAGAAAAGACCTACAATATTTTTAAAACAATAGAAAAACACAAAAATGTCTATCGATGTTTTCCTTTAATTAGCTACGAGCTCTTTTTGTATTGTTTCCTTGTATTGTTTTCTCACTGCCCTCAGTCAACACCACCTCTACTCAAAGCCTGAGCGCGAAAATTTCATACATTGTTACATCATCATAAAAAGTCATCTTTAATCGCCTTTCTACCAATAATAAGCTCTAAATTATGACTTCGTATCATGGGCTAAGGTCAAAAACCCTCACCGGTGAGAGAATGATGACGAAATTTCTCACTGGGCTAACCGTCTTTTTCTCGGTGAGGACGGTGAGACTAACCGGTTAGGCATAGCAGCACTAACTGGCGTTTCTGACCGCGTTAAAATGACGTCACAAATTTCTCACTGGGATTTCTGACCGACCAAGCGCTAACTCTTCTCACCAGTGAGAGTTTTTGACCTTAGCCATGATGTAACAATGTATGACGTTTCCGCGCTCAGGCTTTCTCTTTAGGTGGTGTTGCCTCAGTCAACACCACCTAAAGAGAAGGCCTGCGCACAGAAATTTCATACATTGTTACATCATCCTACCTAGTCATAATTAGGGGCTTGTTATTGGTAGAAATGCGATTAAAGATGACTACCGATGACGTTTTAACAATGCATGACGTTTCCGCGCTCAGGCCTTGTCTTTAGGTCGTGTTGCCTCAGTCCCGAAGCCGACGCGATCTATACAAAGCACGGTCTATAGATATTCATGGTCATTTAGCTCCATTGTTAAAATGAAGCTAAAGTTTCTAGCTCCCAATAGGGCGGGAACTCTATTGAAAAGTGGCGCTGCATGTACAGTAGCTACCAAAAAAATTTGCACTTACCGCATTGTGACAAA
>JAHWFO010026987.1:79436-98711 GCA_023313115.1 Rhysida immarginata
GGGGGGGGGGGGAGCCAACGGCGAACTAGGCTATCCAAAAATCGGGGAAGATAACATTCCTGACATCGTCGAAGTTAACTTCTAAGACATGGCTGGGCAAACGATGTTTTAAGCGTTTCCTGTAGTCTGGAGGGTTATGAATTTCAGACACCAACTGATTCCTGTGATTAAGCATCTTCGGGAGCATGGTCGTTATCGTATCCTGCACAAACTTGCCAATATGCATCATCCCTAGATCTTCATGGACGACATTATTGTTGGCTACTCTACGATCAAGTTTCACGATTGCTCTAAGAGTAATATTTTGGAACGTCTGCAGCTCCTTCCACCTTGTTTTGCACACGGAAGCCCAGGCTGGCATACCATGAAGCAAGATCGTGCGGATGATCACTTTGTAGATGAGCAGCTTGTTATCAATGTCAAGAGCACTGTTACGACCAAGCAATGCGATCAGACTGAATTTGGCCCTCTTGGCCTTATTCAGCGCGTAGGAGACATGTTGATTCCAGGTGAACCTGGAATCAATCACCACACCAAGATATTTATACTCTTTGACCCAGTCGAGCTTATTTCCGTACAGGGTAAGCAAACCAGGGGGGTTTCTGCGTTTGTTAGTGAAGAACATAGCCTTGCACTTGCCAACATTTAACTTCAGCCTCCATCTGTTGAACCATTTTTCGTAAAGATGCAACGCTTTCTGCAAGCGAGAGATGACATGGGCAGGAACACGGGCGAAGGTTAAGATGGCCGCATCATCAGCGTAGAAGTACAGCTTACATTTTTCGGGTTTTGGAAAATCCTGGATGAAAAAATTGAACAAGGCTGGTCCCAGAACTGACCCCTGTGGGACACCGGCTTTAACCACACATGATTGGGAAAGAGAGTCACCAATTTTAGCTCGAAAAGACCTGTTTGAGAGGAATGAGCGGACCAGCATGATAAGGTCAGCTGGAAATCCAAATTTTATCATTTTATAAATGACACCATCATGCCAGACTTGATCGAAGGCCTTGCAAATGTCTAGAAAGATAATGCCACCATATAGAGACTTGTTAAGAGAGTTTTTTGCGTCGACAGCAAGCCGCCATATTTGCATTTGGCAGGAGTGGTCCGTACGGAAACCAAACTGCTCATCACGAATAAGATCATGGGCAGAGCAGAATTCATTGAACCTTTTAAGAATTGTCCGCTCTAGAACCTTCGACATAGTTGGTAAAAGGCTGATGGGCCTGTAAGTTGCAGGCAATGAAGGGTTAAGGCCTGGTTTCGGAATGCTTAGGATAATTGATTCCTTCCAGCCAGTAGGGAAATATCCGAGTTTCCAGCAGTCATTTATTAGTGTAACAATGTCCAGGATCAGGTTGGAAGGTAGATTTTTAAGTGCACTATTTGTGATGGCATCCATTCCAGGGGCTTTCTTATTCTTGAGTTTCTTGATGATCTCAACAATTTCCATCGGGAAGATTGATCGCTGTATAGGAGCACGCCGACCCTCATAAAAATTGGAACACACATCACGAACCTCGCTGATTGCATGCTCCCCGCCCGGAGTATCTGGAATTGGGGTGATAAATTGATTGCTAAGTGACTCAGCAATTAATTCAGCTTTATCTTGGTCCGTGGTAGCAAGAGTAGTACCATCTGGAGAAAACAGGGGTGGGAATTTCGTTTTCGTACTCTTAAGAGCTCTAATCGTAGTCCAGAGCGAGTTGTCATGAGTTGAGAGATTCTTCAATTTGTTAGTCCATCTTTGTACTCGTAGCTCTCTTACTTTTTCGTGGACCCTTCTAGAAAGTCTATTATACTTTCTCTTAAAGATTGGATCACGTGTACGCTGCCAAAGTCTTCGGAAGGCATTCCTCTCTGCAATAATTTGCCTAATACTTGGAGGAAGATCGAGATGGTCAGGATATTTAGGGTTTATAGGGCAAGCACTAGCAGACATCGCATTGTTGATGTTACTGGTAATGTCTTCGACTCTATCATCGATTTCATTGGTGCTGGAGGCACTCGCTGTGTAGCCGTTGCTAGTTTTAAGGAGTTCACGAAAGAGTTTCCAATCCCGCCTTATAGGAAGCCGATTCAGGATGTCCATATTTAAGCCATCGAAGTTAAGGGCAACAGGAAGATGGTCTGATGTTAGATCGTCCACAGTGTAAATATTGAACGGTTTGAAGAGACCCTTGAGAATAGCAATATCCAGGACATCGCTCGTGGGCGAATGATCACAATAATATGTATGTTTGATTGGACCGATAGTGACAGTGTCCAGCTGGTTCTGGGTGTAACCATATAAAATAGCACCATTGTGATTAATGCATCTGGAATTCCAGTGAGGGTGTTTCGCGTTTAGATCGCCTGCCAAAACAACAGGAAAATTACCAGAGAGCAACTCGTCGAGATCACAGGGGTCAATGGCATGCCCCGGAGAGTTATACAGCGCAACAAACTTAACCCAGCCAATCGTGAGGTCCTTGATGAGAATAGAGGCCGCCTCCATTCCTAAATAGTTCCGAGTAGTGACTTCAACATGCTCAATACCCTCTTTGACTATAACAGCTGCTCCACCAGAAACACCATGAGCAGGATTCTTTGGGACTCTATCTTTACGATAGACCATGTATCCAGGCAGCTTGAATGGCCGTTCCGACTTGAGGTGGGTTTCACAGACAAAGGCAATATCAATTTTGTTTCTCGATAGGAAGTCGAAGAACTCCTCTCGCCTACGGGAAATGCCTCTGGCATTCCAGATGGTACACCGAAGTCTTCCTTGATTGACTATTTCGAAGCTGTTGCTAGCCATGATTAAATTTTAGAGAACGATTTAACAATATGCGGAATAGATTTTCCGATTTCCTCATATAATCTGAGCATCGCGCCTATTTTAGTGTTCATAGCTTGCAAATCAGACGGGTTGAAACTTTTGTCAACAGTTTTTGAAACCACCGAAGCGTAGGATCTCCCTTCAATAGTCTTAGCACCACGCACTCTGCTCACTGTTTTGGGATATTTAGGACATCCAGAGAAACTTGACGTATGCTGTCCTTCACAGCGAATACATTTAGGTGGATCCTGTCCCTTTACATTTTTGCAGTCCCTGGACTGATGATCCCCTGCACACTTGTTGCAACGGGGCAGCTCAGTACAACCCATGGAAACGTGTCCAAATCTGAGGCAATTGTAACATTGAAGAGGTTTCTTATTGCCCCTAAACAGCTCAACGAGCACCGCCAGTTGACCAATCCGAGTGACTTCTTTAAATGTCCTATTATGCTCAGTATTTTGAAATAGTGCCAAGATCAGCGGCATATCAACAGCGCCATTTGCCTTTTTTAGTCTTATTAATTTCTCTGGAAAGTAATTTGTCCTCTTGAGATCGTCAAGGAAATCGTCCAAGTTATAGGTTGTATCAACATTCCTTATAACATATTTTAACAGTTTTTCTGACTTCAGCTGGTGATGCTGTATTTTCAAGATATTATCACTCTTAATTCCTGACACTAATTTTTTATGGATTTCTTCGTTATGACACTTAATTTTGACGGTGTCAGTCCTGCCAGTATGGGCTGTGATGCTTTCTAAGGGCACATGCTTCTTGATTTCTTCTAGAGTATCCCTAATTGGTTTACCGTGAGTACGGATTATAATCGGAGGGATATACAGGTTTCCATCTCTATGACTTGGTTGAATAGGTCTCTTGGCTTTTTCGCGGAAGGCAACAGCAGCTACGTCGCTGATGGCCGCTTCACTAGCTATATTGTCAATACGCATGCCTTTCTTAGATTTCTTGTTTGAGACAGGTATCCAGTTATTAGTTTCCGTATTTAGATCTTCATTTAATTTACGCTTACTCCCAACTTTATCTATTGAGAGGGACTCTTCATAGTTAGGTAAGGGTTCATTAACATCATGTAAAGGTTCACAGGCATCCACTATCATGGGCGAATTTGAATTGGAAGTTATGAGGGAGCTCATCATTTCCCTAATAGTTTGTTCGAGACTGGTAAGCCCACTTGCAGCTTCATTTCGGGCACTCATAATCTCCGACTTTAATCCATCAATTTTAGTATCCAAATTACTAATATTCTTGGCCAGTGCTTCCACCTTGCATTCAAGGTCTACATATTTGTTATTAAAAACCGTACGTAAAGCCTCTAGCTGCTCATTAATTATGATATCGAATGCATAGAATCTAGCATCCTTGCACGCATCTTTATAAGCTTGATCACAAGGCAACTCTTTACCATCCGTGTACTTAACTATAATGGTAGCAGATTTCGAAGCAGCGCCTGACGTCGCCATGAAGCAGGTGTGGTGCTGGGTTTTGCCGTCCTTAGAAGGACGCACCTACTCAGAACGACTCAGTTTAAAAGACTTAAAAAAGTCCTACCTTGTTGTAGATTCCGCCGATGCAATAGGTACGTCGTCGTCCGTCGAGTGGTAGAATCGTCGTGCAGTAGCAGCAGTGCGTCCAGTGATGATGGTGAATCGATGATGCTGTTAATATCGATCTCAAAATCGACAATCGACGAACACCACGTTTATATATACCCCAGAATACAAATAAAGCACCAATGGGAGGCCAGCTCCAATTCTCGAAACCACATTGGCTACAATACGAACATAGGAGCAGAAACAATGATATGATGTCATCGCTGCTCTAATCTTCCATTGGTTCAATCGATTCTTATATTACTGAAAATCACTTTTGAAAAAAAAAGTCACTAAAAATTTTTAGTCACTGAAAAGTCACTTTTGGAAAAAAAAAGTCACTAAAAAAGTCACTAAAAATTTTTAGTCACTGAAAAGTCACTTTTGGAAAAAAAAGTTACTAAATCTAGTGACAAAGTTACTGACCTGGCAACACTGCGTGCCATGAACCATATTCATCGACTGACGAAAACAGATTTTGAAAATCTTTCATAGCCTCGGAGGAGTTTGAGTTACAGACAGACAGACAGACACGTTTCCCCACACTGAGAGCATAAAGCACCTTTCGGTACTTAATAAACCTTTAAGGAATGACATTAGCTCTTTATTTGATTTTTTAGTTTTATTTTGATTCTACTTATATATTTATTAATTATTTTGTTATTTGTTAATTATTATTTTATTTTTCAGTTGTATTTATTAACTATTTATTGCATTCCAGGGTTTTTGTGTCTCGTCCTTTTCTCTTATAAATATCCATTCTTCGGAATGACATAAACAAATACCGAAAGGTTAAACTAAACCATTCGCGGTACCATATTTTAAACCGCTCTATGTTAATAATGTAAGTTTCTAATGGACCATAACGATCCATTAAACCACGTACCTTTGAATCAATTTGATTATCATTAATTTTACCCTATATTCATTTACGACACGTCATTTCAAGGTTCAAAACTAGAAAATGAACTATATTAAATATCTCAAAAACTAGAGCCAATTTGAAAAAACTGATCTCATACTCGGAATCAGTGCAACAAATTTACCATAAAATGACTTTTAAATGATTGGAGGCAAATTGTGTTATTTTACATTATATTCATTCATGACACGTCATTCCAAGTCGTTTTATACAGGGTATTTTTGAACTGAGTACAGATTTTTTGGGAGATGATAGATGAGGTCCTTAGAAGTATTTTTTGTCATATGAACATGGGGTCCCCTCAGCTCCGTTTACTTACAATACTACACTGAACAATCAAATGACACCGGGACGCAGTGTGCGTTGGTTGGCCTAGATTATTTTATTTTTAACAATTAACACAAGCAATCTACTGTATGATTTTTACGGTAATTGTTCGAAATGACCGCCATTTGCTTCTTAGCACAATTCGCAACGCCTTATGATGGATTGATGTACGCGTGGAAACAGTTGATTTGCACGTTCGCTGATGTCACCTGCGCCTGTTTCTCTCAGACGACGATCTACTGCACCAAATGTTCGTGAATTGGGAAGAATTCAGCATACAAACGCCTTGCACCATCCATGGTACCAGCAGCACCGAGACACAGATGCATGTCTGCATAATCATTCCATGTAAAACGATTCATACTGTTTGTTTAACTTTACACATGTAAAAAGTACATCAAGTGAACTTTTTAAAACAAATCTTTACCTACTGCTTTCCCAGAATGCGATTAGTTCAATTACATATGGACTAACCGTATTTTACAAAGGGGTTGGATACCATGGAATCTCCTTGACGAAGTTTGTCCTAAGACTTTTCAAGAAAACAAGCACGTGCACCTTGAAATTTCTTTGCAAACAATTACTTTAAAAGTTATTACAGTAGATTACTTGTGTTAATTGTTAAAAATAAAATAATCTAGGCATACCAACGAACACTGCGTCCCGGTGTCATTTGATTGTTCAATGCAGTATTGTAAGTAAACGGAGCTGCGGGGACCCTATCTTCATATGACAAAAAATACTTCTAAGGACCTCTTCTATCGTCTCCCAAAAATTCTATACTCAATTCAAAAACACCCTGTATATTACATGCCATATTTTAGCACTGAAAGTTCCAGTGAACCATAATGGTTCCATTAAACCATGTTCCTTGGAACCAATTTCGACTATCATTAATTATACATTATATTCATTCATGACACATCATTCCAAGTCGTTTGATATATTACATGCCATATTTTAGCTTTGAAAAAATTTGAGGGTGTCATAAGGGTACCATTGTTTCGATTTCAACCATTTTCATTACAGACAGACACGTTTCTCCACACAGATAGCATAAAGCACCTTTCGGTCCTTAATAATTGCTGCGACAATAATCTATGATTAAATTAGGTACATAAAAAGGTTTTCTTAACCTATCAGTTCTTTGTGGGACAGCAAAATTAAGAAATTGTAAATATTTATACAATTAAAATAATACTTAAAAATGTTAGGTTAAAATAATAAATCATTAAGGAATGACATAATCAAATAGCGAAAGGTTAAACTAAACGATTCGCGGAACCGTATTTTAAACGGCAGGCCCTATGTTAATATTGTAAGTTTCTAATGGACCATAATGATAAATTAACCACGTACCGTTGAACCAATTTGAATTATCATTAATTATACATTATATTCATTCATTAAACATCATTGCAAGTTGTTTGATATATTACATGCCATATCTTAGCAATGAAAGTTCCAATGGACCATAATGCTTCCACTAAACCAGGTTCCTGGAAATCAATCTCGACTATCATTAATTTTACGATATAATCATTCATGACACGTCATTCCAGGTCGTTTTATATATTACATGCCGTATTTTAGCAATGAAAGTTCTAATGAACCATAATGGTTCCACTATACCAGGTTCCTTGAAACCAATTTCGAGTATCATTAATTTTACGTTATACTCATTCATGACACATCATTCTAAAGCTGGCCCAAATTTTTCAATCATTACCAGATTCACTTTTTTTTTAAATTGTCTATGTGTAATGCCGGGTCCAATATTGAACGTGTGGTCGCCATTTTCTTTTCTTTCAACATGTTTCGTCGTTTTCCTACAGTTTATCCTTCGGAAAATTATTCCCAAGACTTACTTCTCGTGGTAGCCTTCTATTTCTCTCAAGTAAAAGGACTCTATCTCCCTCATCATTAGATCCAAGTCCTTTCCTCCTCGAAAAAAAACCTGCCACTGCCCAAACGCTCAATCTTCCATTTCTTCCCTCCTCAAACACGCGAGCTTCACAACAATGTCTCTTATGAGCACGCTGAAACAATATCTTTTTCATCATTTTTTTCCTTGTTGACGTAATCTCAAATCGTAATAAAATAATCCAAAAAATATAAACCGTAGTTAAACTCTTCTTTTTCTCTTCTAGCATGTTGCATATTTTAACATTGAAAGTTCCACTGAACCATGATGGTTCCACTAAACGAGGTTCCTTCAAACCAATCTGGCTTATCATTAATTTTACGTTATATTCATTCATGACACCTCATTCCAAGTCGTTTGATATATTATATGCCATATCTTATCATTGAACACATTTGAGGGTATCATAAGGGTACCATTAGAGCACGTGCCATTGTATCGATTTCAACAATTTTCAAAATGGTTCATTCCCGGAACTATATTTATTAATTGGCGAAAATAGTAATTTATATCCGCTACTATCTCGTCATTACGTTATTTTTGACATATCGATATACTAAAACTCTTGCGTGTATTTATTTATTTATCTGTAATTCTATCTCCTCCTAGACGGTTTGAGCTAGCGATTTGAAATTTTCAGGGCAGGCTTATCAATAAAGGACCTGCTCTATCGCCAAAAATCAGCCCCCTACGACCCCCCTCCCTTCCCCACTTTCTGGGGTTTTCATTTAAAATTATCTGCTTTTGCTTTGTAATTCCCCTCAACAGATGGCGCGCGCGGGCGAAGCCGCGGGTATCAACTAGTTACTTAATATATCTCTCCATATAAAATTGCTAGGTGGGGTCGTGAAGGTACCATTTGATTACGCGCTATTGAACCGATTTAGATAATATTTGTGATTGGTTTGTGCCATGTACCATATTCATCGACCGACGAAAATATTAATGAATAACCGCTTCTACCTCGTCATTACGATTTGTCTGATATATTATTTAATATGTCTTCCCATTGACAATTGCTTGGCGGGAAAATTGAGGTACCATTTATGCACGTGCCAATGAACCGATTTAGATAATATTTGAGATTGGTTCGTGCCATGAACGATATTCATCGACTGACGAAAACAGATTTTGAAAATATTTCATAGCCTCGGAGGAGTTAGAGTTACAGACAGACGGACAAACAGACAGACACGTTTCCCCCACACAGAGGCCTAAAGCACCTTTCGGTACTTATTAAACCATTCAGGAATGACATAACCAAGTACCGAAAGGTTAAACTAAATCATTCGCGTAACTATAGTTTTAAACCACCCTATGTTAACATTGTAAGTTTCTAATGGACCATAATGATTCATTAAACCACGTACCTTAGAACCAATTACGGCTATCATCAAGTTTACATTATATTCATTCATGGCGCATCATTCTAAGTCGTTTGATATATAGGGAGTGCAAGTGACTACGTCACGGCTGACGTCATTTGCGCGATGAACGGGCCGAGAGCCTAGGAAATGGGATCGCTGGTTCCAAACATTGGAACCACGCAATATACGTACTAGTAACGTTGAAACGGGCGGCCAGCAAAAATGACATCTCTTAAATTATTATGTTAATTTGTGTAATTGATACTATTATTAAGACATTTAATCCCATTATATAATTTATACATTAATATTAGAACGCTTTTTAATCACTTTTAATCACTTAGCAAAAGAATGCCATCGTTCGCGGATCTTTCTTTCTTTGGGAAAACGATAGATGTCTAAATCGCTGTTTTGGCTCCTTCTTGAGCAGTGAGGAACTAAACAATTTCACATCTTAAATGTGTTATAAACACTGGGCTTATACAAAGCGATTTTATTCCATCCCTACGTTGGAACCATGTTAAATCCCGAAGCGAGAAGACTTGTTTGGAACCAAATCGAGTCACGTGACTGAAGAATTCCAAGGACTGACGTCACACTTGCACTCCCTATTACACGCCATATTTTAGCATTGAAAGTTTCAATGAACCATAATGGTTCCACTTAACCAGGTTCCTTGTAACCAGTTTGGACTATCATTAATTTTACGTTATATTCATCCATGACACCTCATTCTAAGTCGTTTGATATATTACATGCCATACTTTAGTACACCTATACCTCGTTGTACGTACTGATTGGTTCCAAAAACTTGGTACGTAACTCGAATATCCGTATAACTTATACGTACTTTTTCAGGGTCAGTAGAAAAGAGGCAATGAAAAAATGTGAGCCGTTTTATTATGTAGCTCTCATCAGAGGTCACTACTGTACTTTTTTAAAAATAAATTTCCTTGATGACGCTTTGGCAATAGCATGGTCTTTCTATGCACAGGTCCTATCCAGTTGGGCTATTGTCAAGGACACCCTATAGATGGCGTTAAAAACGACTTTTACCAGGGAATAGCACAGTTTTACCCTACAAAAATTATTTTTTCTTCCTTAACACATTAATAATTTTTAGAAACAATAGTATAATTCAGTAACTATAACTATATTAACATTAAATTGATAAAAATTTAAAATTTTTTAAATAATTATTTGTTTAATGGTAATAACATTATTAGTTTTTTAGCATTGATTAAATTTATTATCAATTAATTTTATTATAACGAGCATACGTATAACGAGGTATGGGTGTATTGAAAGTTCCAATGAAACATAAGGGTTCCACTAAACCAGGCTCCTTGAAACCACTTTCGACTATCATTAATTTTACGTTGTATTCATTCATGACACATCATTCCAAGTCGTTTGATATATTACATGCCATATTTTAGCATTGAAAATTTTTGAGGATGTCATAAGGGTACCATTACAGCACGTGACAATGTTTCGGTTACAACCATTTTCAAAATGGTTCATTCCCGGAACCATATTTATCAATTGGCGAAAATATTAATTTATATCCGCTTCTATTTCGTCATTACGATTTGTTTGATATACAGGGTGATTCAGTCAATTTCTGACCATTTCACTCGAATGACGTGCATTAGGGATAAACAATTGAAAGAATATTAGCGCCATATCGAATTTCTAAATAGTTGGAGTCTGTATTGTTGCAACGGCGCTGCATGAAAATCGTATTGTTGAAAAATGGCGCCCGCTTTATCAACAGAGCAGAAATGCAAGGTTGTCGAATGGTATTTCGAGACAAAATCACCTGTAACCGTGCAAAGAAAGTTCCGGAAGGAGTAGAAGTGTCGAGACGCACCAGGCAGGCAAGCAATCATGGATTTTGTCAAGCAATTTCGTGCCACTGGATGTGTTAAAGGCAAGAAAAAAGGCGGGAGCGAAGCTCGTGTTCGAACGGCCGAAGTTGTCGAAAATGTTCGCACAAGGTTGATCGATTCCCCTACCAAAAAATCTGTTCGCCGCCTATCCATTGAAGAGGGGCTGTCGTATACCACGACGTGGCGAATTTTGAGAAAAGACTTACACCTGTTCCCGTATAAGATCCATGTTTATCAGGAGTTAACAGACACTGGAAGGCAGAAGCGACAACAATTTGCGATGGAGTTTGGAGCAGAAATGGAAGCCAATCAGGACATTGTGGACAACCTGTGGGTGACGTTAATAAACGCAGCGTTCGTTTTTGGGGTTCTCAGCACGATAATGAGATCCATAAGTCACCTCTTCATCCACGAAAGGTTATGGCTTGGTGCGCGATTTCCAAAAGAGGCATCATTGGTCCGTTCTTTTTTGAGGGCACCGTAACGTCACAGGCTTACCTTAACATGTTGGAAACCTTCTTCATCCCCGAGCTGCGAAGGAGGAGTATACGGCTTATACATCAATGGTTTCAACAGGATGGGGCTAGGCCTCACACCACTAATGAAGTGCAAGACTTTCTCAATCAGAAATTCGGAAATCGTGTCATTTCAAACAGGTTTTCAGATCGGTTCGGGGGTGGCTTTCTTTGCCCCCCTACGAGTCCTGACCTAAACCCATGTGATTTTTAACTCTGGGGGTTCCTTAAAGACAGTGTGTTCACTACAGCACCAAGAACCCTAGACCAGCTGCGACAAAGCATCGTCGACTGCTGCACCCTTGTGGATGCAGAAATCCTGGATAGAGTTATGAACAACTTCGCCATTCGGCTGCGAGCAGTTCAAAACGTTCGTGGTGGCCACATTGAGCATATCATCAAGAGTTTTCCACGGGAATAAAAACTCCGAACTGCCTAAAATATCATATTGATCAATTTGTAAACATTAATGGGGTCAATAAATTGACTGAAATGGTTAGAAATTGACTGAATCACCCTGTATTACTTAATATATCTCTTCATTGAAAATTGCTAGGTGGGGTCGTGAAGGTACCATCTGTGCACGTGCTATTGAACCAATTTAGATAATATTTGTGATTGGTTCGTGCCTTGTACCATATTCATCGACTGACGAAAACAGTAATGAATAACCGCTTCCATCTCGTCAATACGAGTTGTTTGATATATTACTTAATACTGTATATCTTCCCATTGAAAATTGCTTGGCGAGAAAATAGAGGTACCATTTGTGGAAGTGCCAATGCACCGATTTAGATAATAATTATGATTGGTTCGTGCCATGAACGATATCCATCGACTGACGAAAACAGATTTTGAAAATCTTTCATAGCCTCGGAGGAGTTAGAGTTACGGTCGGGCAGACAGACAGACACGTTTCCCCACACTGGTAGCATAAAGCACCTTTCGGTACTGAATAATTGTATTTCTGTTTTACAGCTAAAGTTGAAATTCCTCTTTTTCTTCTAACGAGAACGTTCTGCCGGCTGAACCTCGAAGATGATTGTCGTCCGAGACAGGTAAAAGTTAAGTATATTTTAATGTCTGGGCTAAAAGCCATTATCTGTCACATTATTAAGTACCGAAAGGTGCTTTATGCTATCAGTGTGGGGAAACGTGTCTGTCTGTTGGTCCGTCTGTCTGTCTGCCCATCCGTCTGTAACTCTAACTCCTCCGAGGTTATGAAAGATTTTCAAAATCCGTTTTCGTCAGTCGATGAATATGGTTCATGGCACGAACCAATCACAAATATTATCTAAATCGGTTCAATAGCACGTGTACAAATGGTACCTTCACGACCCCACCTAGCAATTTTCAATAGAGAGATATTCAGTAATATATCAAACAAATCCTAATGACGAGATACAAGCAGATATAAATTACTATTTTCGCCAATTAATGAATATGGTTCCAGGAATGAACCATTTAGAAAATGGTTGAAATCGAAACAATGGCACGTGTTCTGATGGTACCCTCAAATGTTTTCAATGATAAGATATGGCATGTAATATATCAAACGACTTGAAATGATGTGTCATGAATGAATATAACGTAAAATTAAAGATAGTCGGGATTGGTTTCAAGGAACCTGGTTTAGTTGAACCATTATGGTTCATTGGAACTTTCAATGCTAAAATATGGCATGTATCGAACAACTTTGAATGATGTGTCATGAATGAATATAACCTAAAATTAATGATAATCCAAATTGGTTCAAATACGTGGTTAATGGATCATTATGGTTCATTTGAAACTTACAATATTAACATAGGGCAGTTTAAAATATGGTTCCGCGAATGGTTTAGTCTAACCTTTCGGTACGTGGTTATGTCATTCCTCAATGTTTTATTATTTATTTGTTCACTTATGATTTATTGCTCTGTTTACTGATTGTTATTTATTAGGAGCTTTAGCAAAAAGCTACTTATAAGAATGCACGCTTGGTATGTACGTTTATCCGGTCGTCCGCCGTTTGCATGATAACTTGAAAACTAATTCACTCTTTCAAATTCTGTTTTTAGAAATATGACCATCAAGGTCTTAGTTCGGGCGTATCAGCTTTTCAGAATTTTTCGTGGACCCCTTCAAGCCGAACTTACGTGCTAAAACAGTGATTGTAATGAATATCAAGATAACAATTTTTTATAATATAATAATCTATTTGTCAGGAATTAATATATTGTTACCTTCTGTTCATCTTTTAAGCACTAATGACATCGGCGCGCGCACGTAAAATCGCTTTGTCGACGCATGATTGCTCACGATGTTCATAACACTATATAATATAATATAATATAATATAATATAATATAATATAATATAATCTTCTATATATAAATACGGCAACACATTTTTTGTTATGCACTTTTACCTGTGTTAACCTGGACGAATACGCATGAAACTTATATGGTTGGAAAGTTCCTGTGCTCTAGATGTGCACAATTTATTTTGTTTGCGTGTTTGTTCACGTTAACACAGGTAAAAAGCGTTTCAAAAAAGGTAGCATTAAGGAACAGGTTGGGCACCATATTTGTCAACGCATGTAGCATTGCCTTTTTTATTGTTTTTTTTTAAATAATAAATATCAAATTAACTCAAATCATTGTTGATGTTCCTTTGAAAGAATTTTAATTGTTGTGTTGATGTTCATTTGAAAGCATTAGAAAACCGTATAACAAATACTCTGCAGCTTTTGAAAGTCAACGAACTGATTTCAGAATCTGAAGGTCCCCAAGGTACCTATAGAAATAACTGCTTAAAAATTGTTATTAACCAACTATTCAAAATATTTCTATAATTAGTAGGTAAGCATTTTATGTAGTTTTCGTCGTTTTCTAAGCTATTTTAAGGTGTTTATTTTCCTACACTTTGAAAGTAACATTTTTAGTTAAAAATAAAATAAATACCAATTTTGAAGTTTTTGATTTTTATTTATTTTTTAAAAATTTTGTATTACGAAAAATTCTAATAAAAAGCAATTCATTGGAAGCGTCATATACTATTTTGTGCAAAATTTTAACACTCTTTCTTTAGTAACAAAAAAGTTACCGATTTTTGGTCCGAAAGAAACCTTAATTTTCTACAGTGGGACGGGGGGAGGGGGGGGGGCACGCAGAGATAGGGAGAGACAATTTAGCCCAGATATAAATATTATAATTCGATAATAATTCGATAGAATATTAATCTGAGAAATTTTCAAAGTTATCATTGTGAAATGAATCGGGAGTGTCAGAAATGTCATGCAAAGCATTTTGGATATTTTTTTATGTTATCTAGTTTCATTCTTAAGCAAGGTTGAGGCTAGAACAATAACACATATTTTTTTTCTCAGAAATGTGATCGAATTTTGATCATTAGGGGATCCTAGCAATTTTGAAATTTTTCTCTGTTCCTGGATTCAAAGTGCACTTTCCCAATCCCTTATATCTAAAATAAATACAAAAAAGCTAATGTTCCTCAATAACTTTGCTTTTGTGGCCCGAACAACAATATTAATGTTAAAATGTGTCTGTTTTGTAAGCGTTCTACGATCTTTTCGAACTTTCTAGCATGTCCTGGAATCATCTAGAACTTTCTAGCACTTTCATTTTAGCAATAAAAGGTATAAAATCATTTGGCAACACAATTCATGCTGAGCAGGCATGGCGTCAAGAGGTTGTTTACATCCAGCGGATGCATTTTGCTACGTTTGTGGACAGTTTATAAAGACAGGAGCCGAAAAAGTATTCGGTAAATGCGTCTGTTAAAATGTGCGAGGCCTACATTGCATACTTTAGCATCCCTTTCGGTGATCAAGACAAGCCTTGGGCGCCTCAAGTCACCTGCGAACACTGCAAGAAGACTTTTGAAGGTAAATTAGGCAATTGTACATATTAGATTACAATAAATTACAATGATTTACTATAGTTTAAATGTACTTCAAATAAGAAAATTTAAAAATTTGCCATGTTCCTGGAAACTTCAGACCATTAAAAAATGAAATGCTTAGGCATTTTATTTGTTATGCATGGCAAAATATTTTAAGAAATATCTCAAATGTTTAAATTTGCTATGTTTACAGGCTGGTACAGAGGAGAAAAGAGATATATGAAGTTTGCTATCCCAAGAATTTGGAGGGAACCAACTGACCACTCAAGCAACTGCTACTTCTGCATGGTGGACCCATCTAAACGTCGAAGTGGCAAGAGCGCCTCCAATCATGTATCCAGACATTCCCTCATCCATCGCCCCGATACACACTCCTCTGAACTCCCCGTTCCTACACCTCTGTTGAGTAAACAGTCATTTTCAGAAGAGATGTGCGAATCAGACAGCGAGGAAATTATTTCAGATAACGATTGAAATTTCATGGATGCGGAGGCGAGGAGAAAGCCTTACTTTCCCAACCAAAAAGACCTCAATGATTTGATCAGAGATCTTGGTCTTACCAAGTCCCATGCTGAGCTGCTGACATCCAGGCTCAAGGAGCGTTGTTAGATGAAAGTGTGAGAATTACAGATCAGAGAAAGCGTCATCGAAAATTTTCAAATTCTTCAGAGTTCAAGATGGGCTGTGTTTCTGCAATGATGTGACCGATCTATTTGAGGCCATAGGAATCATATCTAACCCAAGTGTCTGGCACCTTTTTATAGACAATTCACCCAGGAGCCTCAAGGCAGTGCTACTTCCTAACGGCAACAAGTATCCTTTGGCTCATTCAGTATATCTCAAAGAAGACTACATCAGAGCCAAGATGTTGCTGAGTGCCATAAAGTATGAAGACTATGGCTGGGAGGTCATTGGAGATTTCAAAATGGTGGCATTCTTGGTGGGCCTCTAAGGTGGCTTCACAAAGTTTCCATGCTTTCTTTGCCTCTGGGACAGCCGGGACACACAGAAGGAGTGGCCAGAGAGGACCGAATTCTCCATTGGGAAGAACAATACAAAGTGGGAGCCGCTTGTAGACCCTCGGAAAGTGTTAATGCCACCACAGCATATCAAATTAGGACTTATTAAACAATTTGTTAGCGCCCTAGACAAGCAATCAGCAGCTTTTAATTACCTCCAGGAACTCTTTCCACAGCTGTCGGAGGCAAAGGTTAAGGCTGGTATTTTCGTGAGATCACAAATAAAGAAGATCATTGAGTGTGATGAATTCGTCAAGAAACTGAACAGAACAGAGAAAGCAGCTTGGAACAGTTTCGTTGCAGTAGTTCATGGCTTTCTGAGCAATAACAAGTCTGAAAACTATGAGCAGTTGGTTCAGACTCTCATAAAAAACTATGCTGCAATGGGATGAAGAATGTCCCTCAAAGTCCATCTTCTTGATACTCATCTTAACAAATTCAAGCAGAACATGGGAGCTTACTCTGAAGAGTAAGGCAAGCGCTTTCATCAGGATTTACAGAACTTTGAACGTCGTTACCAGGGACAGTATAATGAAAACATGACGGGAGACTAAATATGGGGATTCTTCGAGAAATTGATTTGCAGTATGCCAGCAAATCTAGAAAATCTACGCATTTCTAATTCTTTTTCAAACACTTTCACTATCGTTTGCATTCACAGTGCAAATATATTATATGTGTATATATTCTTTATTAAGTAATTGTGTATAAAAGATAAAAATTGGGACCTTTTGTCACATAAATATGAAACTTTTCTTGCCTGTGATCACAAAATCAAAGTTTATGATGAATACAGTTGTTTTTCCATGCATTCTAGACATAAATATTTGAAATACAGGGTGATTCAGAAAGGTAGGTTAAGAATGAAATACCATGTACAGTTTGTAGCGGGGAACAATATTTTTCCTATAACCAAGAGTCCGGAAATGCATCCTTTCAGAGATAATGTAACTTGTACGAGGTAGGAATAGATGTGCTTTACCCGGATGGCAATGGCAGGGTCCATGTAAATTAGGATTTAAACAAGACAGGACATACCCTCAGCGTTGGATTGGGAGAGGAGGCCCTGTGCCATGGCCACCCCGGTCTCCTGACTTGACATCTTTGGACTTCTTTTTATGGGGCACATCAAGCAGATGGTGTATGCCACACCTGTCGACAATCTCTATGACCTTGTAGCTAAAATTGTCACAGCGTGTGGAGAAGTCAGTGATTCTCCGGACATCTTCACCAGAGTTCGCGAGATTCTCCTCCGCAGACTAAACACCTGCATCGAAGCTCAAGGTCGGTATTTTGAACACCTACTGTAATGTCATTCCTACCTCGTACAAGTTGCATTATCTCTGTAAGGATGCATTTCCGGACCCATGTTTATAGGAAAAATTTTCTTCCTCGCTACAAACTGTACATGGTATTTCATTCTTGACCTACCTTTCTGAATCACCCTGTTTAACACTTAGAAGCCAGGAACAAAAATTGTGTTACATAGTGTAATCTATATTATTAAGTAGCGGAAGAATGGAGTTACTTATTGGTTTTATAATGTCCATCCGTCCACCTTATAATTTTTACATTTTTTGAGGTAGATGGTGAAATTCGGAATGTAGCTTACTATGGGTATGTCCACCTTCACTATTTAGTTTGGTTTTGATTGGTGCACTGGGGTCGGAATTACGGGGGTGGGATTCAGAGGGAGCAAACTGTCTATCTACTTCACGTAAAGAAGTGAAATTCAATATCCAGATTCCTCTAGGCAAGATCTACATTACTAGAAATTTAGGCCCAATTGTTCCAGTGGGGTCGGATTTGCGGGGGTGGCAGTCACTTGGTCTTTAGAACTACGGCAACATGCGGCATGTGATATGTCATGCGATCGGAAATGATGAGAAAGGAAAAAAAGATACGAGCTGTTTTATATTTTCTACATACAACGTTCGAGAATGTTTACAAGATTTTATTTATACTTGTTATTCTCCTTTGTTCATTAAACTATGTTGTTTTGCTCATGAAAGACTTTTTACTTGAAGCGTATTTAAGCCTTTGTTCTTTCTTATCTTTCAGTGCAAATTTGATTCGGCGTCACTGAATCCACTATACGACTTTACGATCCCAGTCTCACACAATTTAGGGTCGTTGAATCGCTCCTCAAGAGTCGAATGTTACCCGTATTTTGGTAGCATCCCCTGTCAACGCGGGAGCAGATGTCGTTGCAATTTTTCCTTGGTTTCGGTACCAAGATCCCAGCATTTGTGCATGGCTGAGCAAGCACTTTCTGTATTTAGATAGTAGATAAGCGATGTGGCCATTCCCCATAAGCGATGTCGTCAGATCGGGGCTCCCGTTACATCATAGTATAACAAATTGTGGTTAGCTTCATTCTTGTTGAAATAAATAACGAAAAAACACTATTAGTTTTATATGAATCACGCTGTACAACGATGAAAAAATTGTGATTGTTAACATATATCATCGCACTTTAACGTAGCACGCATTATCTCAGACAGCTTAAAATAAAGAAAATACTTTTTATTCGGCATTTCTTAATATGAATTCAATATAAACGCACAAAGGAAAAAAAAATCCTTAGACCGAACGAAATGCAACAGCAAAAGACTCGCTACATGATGTCTCAGTCTAGAAGCAAAAGTTCCGAGAATAGTAATGTTCAATGGTGTTACGCGGTCGATCGGAAATACTCTCGACCAATAGTACCAAAATTTCTTTCACTTGCTGTGAATGATGAAAAGAGGTGCACACATGAATCGCGACAGTTCTGATTATCAGCGTTGAATTTCGAAGAGTTCAAATTTAATCTTGTTGGGAGTGTGATCAATTTTCCAAGAATTCTAGAGCTCTTTAGAAGTTTTATGTCCTTTGAATGAAAAACGAAAAACTCACTGTTTTTTTTTTTAAATACGAGGGTCATTTTTAAAGTAAGAACCGTTTTGTAATAAAAACAAAACTACTATATA
>JAHWFO010026987.1:108711-129548 GCA_023313115.1 Rhysida immarginata
GAAATGCTAAGTTTGTAAACATTAATGGGTCAATAAATCATAGTACTGAAATGGTCAGAAATTGACTGAATCACCTTTGTATTTAGAGGTCCAATTGCAAATGTTGAAGATAATTCAGATGAGAACGATGGAGAATATGATTACGTACCATAATAATAGTAAAACATGAAAATGTAATGTTGATAAGATAATATTTATCTTGGTCCTAGATATTATATTTAACCTTGATAAGATTAAAAATATGATTAATATGATTATGTTCAAGTTATAATCATAGAATCTAAAAAGGCCATTATGAGCATTAGGTTTCGTTATAGCGTAGAATTAAATCAAACAACATGCAACTCCTATACGCTTTAATGTTAATTTCGTCTACTGTAGGACATCTTTAAAACCGTTATAACTCAGGAAAGAAGCGTTTTCGACCCATGTTCATGTATTTTCTGCTTATTTTAGTCCCTGGAACAAATCCTGAAAGTTTGTACAGACCATTCAGAAACGCCCTGTATTATGGGAGTATTTACTGATTAGATTGTTGCATGCCGAGACGGGTACATCAATATGCTGTTCAATATGAACGTGTACTGAAAATGATAATTTTATCGATACATATAATTGCAGGGCTGGGAGCAACATAGACATAACCCACAGGAAGAAGTTGTTATTAAATGTAATAATTACTGCTTGTGAAATTCATTTACAATATGTTCAGTAACAATTGCACAAGTAAACTGTAATCAGAGTCAAGCAAAACATCAACCATGCATATTTACAGATCTTTTAAAAAATATAACATCACTTTTCTAAAAAACTTTTTTCCTGTGGGTTAGGTCCTTATTGCCCCGAGCCCTTCAATTGTTAAAAATATTCTTTTATACAGGAGGATACTGAATGAAAGCTGTTAAAATTCAATATAATCCAAAGAGCAACTGAAGATATGGCCTGAAGAGCTTGCTCTCTTAAGGTATCAATAGATTTACAACGTAGATTCCATCCCTTAAACAGCAACGAAATACAATAATAAGCAAACTTTATACTTTTATCGATTTATTTCTTCTTTTAGAATTCACTTGACAAAACGTTTAAATTTGTTCACATTTTAACAAAATTTTCAATATACGTAGTAAATGAAGCATAGACGGTCATGGACGGATCTTCTCTCCTATTTTTTTAGTAGCAAATGCACGTCCACGTCTGGTGATCACACGATCCCGCGCCACTTGGACAGTCTTCTAGGCAGTTGTCCCAAATGTCACCACAAGGAATACCACCAAAGAGTTCTGGATAGAAAAAAAGAAC
Source organism: Rhysida immarginata (assembly GCA_023313115.1). Taxonomy (NCBI): domain Eukaryota; kingdom Metazoa; phylum Arthropoda; class Chilopoda; order Scolopendromorpha; family Scolopendridae; genus Rhysida; species Rhysida immarginata. Next base: position 110,011 of record JAHWFO010026987.1, read on the forward strand.
AACACTGAATTAAAAAACCTTGTTCTAATGAGAAAAAAATAACTTTCACATTTGAATAAAAAAAAAATCTAAGCTGAATAATTGAAGAGTGTCTAATTTGGAAAAGATTTTTTAATATAAATAAGGATAAGTTGCAATTTCCAAGATTAGATTATTTAAAATCACGGCATTAGATAATTATTGCAGCTCTTAACTGCACTGTTATTAAGAGCTTAAGCAGCATTAGTGAATCCTAAATAATTACAACTATTACTTTAACAAGAGACAAACAGGATTAAGAGTCTATATTTTTTTGTGTTTAAAAGTTAATTAAAGGTTTAAGTAAGAAAAGTTGTTGTGGTCTTTTACAAAGGAAAATGTAAGATGTATGCAAAATAAATGCGAAAGACTTGTTTGAGATTCTGCTGCGTGATTCTTCAAACAAAGACTTTTAACATTTAATGAAAAATACTGTTTTCCAGAAAATACGTCTTTTCAGTTTGCGTTACTTTAAAGCAGGGGTGACCAACCTGCGGCCCGCGGGCCAAATGCGGCCCTCCAAAGGAATTTATGCGGCCCGCGGAATTAACTATTTACCATAAAATTTATTAACAAGTAAGATTGTACGTGGTTAACGCTTCATAAAATATTTGAATGTATTTGAATTAAAAATTGTTGGCCCTCTGAAAACCTTCAGAAATTTATCTTGGCCCGAGACAAAAAAAGGTTGGTCACCCCTGCTTTAAAGCTGAGGTTTCTCTTAAAACCTGAACTTTTAATTTTAAAATTCCCTGAACTGTATAAATTAAATAATGACTATGAACTTTATTAAACAACCGATACTTCATTATCACTTTAAAATTAATGCAAACCATGATTATAAATAACAAACATCTGTAAGAATTATTAGGGGTTTTATTTAAAAAAAAACACCTTTGAATCATCAACTTCGATAGTTTTTGTTTCGATACAGAACAGTATATTGACGTTATTCCCTTCATTATTTAAAATAATAATAACACTCCATGTAAATCTATCCCAGACACTGTCTTCCAAAATATAAATTATATTGAGACAGAGCTCTAATAATTGAAAAGACTATTCCTCACAATAGAGCAGACATTCCACTAGTCTATAAACAAAACACAATGACCTACATAACTGAAGGGCTCGGAGCAATAAGGAGATAACCCACAAAAAGAAGTTCTTACTAAATGTACAACTCATGGCCAAAAGTATGGGACCATATTTTATAGATTCAGATATATTAATTACATATTAATAAAAAAAATCCATTTAGTAAAGTATCCTTCTCTCTGTAAAATTTACATGCTACATTAATAAAATATTAATTTAGTCAGTGTTAATAAAACGAAATTTGGAAATGTGTACGAGACATAACTTTGAGACCAGGAATTTTGTGAGACAGAAGTATGAGACCACCCCGCCAATAGCACAAAAAATCAAATGGAAGTGGTCCATATATTGAAAAAATTTAAAAATATGCAAATTATCTTACTATATAAATTAGAAAGATGTCATCGTTTCCACACCACATCATTCATGATCATCATTGATCAACAGAGGTGATATCATGGAGTGATCACACCGACTCGACGGACGACGACGTACCTATTACAGTCTGCACGACTTTCAGTGCATCGGTGGAATCTCCAAGAGGACTAACAAGGTAGTACTTTCTTAAGTCTTTTAAACTGAGTCGTTCTGAGTAGGTGCGTCCTTCTAAGGACGGCAAAACCCAGCACCACACCTGTTTCATGGCGACGTCAGGCGCTGCGTCGAAATCTGCTACCATTATACGAGGACAAGGATGCTAGATTCTATGCATTCGATATTGTAATCAATGAACAGCTAGAGGCTTTACGTGCGGTTTTTAACAACAAATATGTAGACCTTGAACGCAAGGTGGAAACGCTGGCCAAGAATATTAGTAATTTGGATACTAAAATTGATCGACTTAAGTCGGAGATTATGAGTGCCCGTAATGAAGCTGCAAGACATTAATGATCCCTCACTTAACTGTGCAGAGTCCCTCTCAATAGAAAATGTTGGGAGTAAGCGTAAATTAAATGAGGACCTCAATACGGAAGTTAATAACTGGATACCTGTCTCAAACAAGAAATCTAAGAAAGGCATGCGTATTGACAATATAGCTAGTGAAGCGGCCATCAGTGACGTAGCTGCTGTTGCCTTCCGTGACAATGTCAAGAGATCTTTTCAACCTAGCCATCAAGAAGGAAACCTGTATATCCCTCCGATTATAATCCGTACTCACGGAAAACCAATTAGGGATACACTTGGAGAAATCAAGAAGCATGTGCCCTTAGAAAGCATCACAGCCCATACTGGCAGGACTGACACCGTCAAAATGTAGATATCCATAAAAAATTAGTGTCAGGAATTAAGAGTGATAATATCTTGAAAATACAACATCCCCAGCTGAAATCGGAAAAACCATTAAAATATGTTATAAGGATGTAACATATAATTTAGACGATTGCCTTGAAGATATCAAAGGGACAAATTACTTCCCTTAAAAAGTAATAAGACTTAAAAAGGCAAATGGCTCAGTTGAAATGCCGTTGATCCTGGCACTATTTCAAAACACTAAATACAATAGAACTTTTAAAGAAATCACTCGGATTGGTCATCTGGCAGTGCTCGTTGAGCTGTTTAGAGATAATACGAAACCTCTACAATGTTACAATTGCCTCAGATTGATCACGTTTCCATGGGCTGTACTGAGCTACCTCGTTGTAATAAGTGTGCAGGAAACCATCAGTCTAGGGAATGCAAAAATGTAAAGGGACAGGATCCACCTAAATGTATTCGCTGTGAAGGACAGCATACCTCAAATTTCTCAGGGTGTCCTAAATATCCCAAAGAAAACAGAATGCGTAGTGCTAAGACTATTGTAGGGAGATCCTATGCATCGGTGGTTTCAAAACTGTTGATAAAGGCTTCAACCCTTCGGATTTACAAGATATGAACAAGAAAATAGGCGCGATGCTAAAATTATATGAAGAAATTTATAATAAAATTTATAAATTTATTTATAATAATTTAACTAATAGTAATCCTATACGTCCATCCAGGGCCTGTATGGCCTGAGGCCGACGAGTTGGGTCCCTGGATGAACCAGGATTAACGAGCTAAATCGGAAAGTCTATTCCACAAATTGTCAGATCATTCCCTAAAGCTTAATTATGGCTAGTAACAGCTTCAAAGTAGTTAATCAAGGTAAATTTAGATGTACAAACTGGAATGCCAGAGGGATCTCACGTAGGCGAGAGGAGTTCTTCAATTCTCTAACGAGAAACAAAATCGATATCGCCTTTGTCTGTGAAACACACCTCAAGACGGAACGGTTATTCAGGCTGCCTGGATACATAGTCTATCGTAAGGACAGACTCCCAAAAAATCCTGCTCATATTGTCTCTGGCGGAGCGGCTGTTATAGTTAAAGAAGGTATTGAGCATGTTGAAGTCAATACCCAGAACTATGTAGGAATGGAGGCGGCGTCTATTCTCATCAAGGACCTCACGATTGGCTGGGTGAAGCTTGTTACGCTTTATAATTCCCCAGGGCATGCGATTGACCTCTGCGAGCTCGAAGAGTTGCTCTCTGGTAACTTTCCTGTTGTTTTGGCTGGCGATCTAAACGCGAAACACCCTCATTGGAATTCCAGACGCATTAATCACAATGGTGCTATCTTACAAGGTTACATCCAAAATCAGCTGGACACTGTCGCTATCGGTCCAATCATGCATACATATTATTGTGACCATTCTCCCGTGAGCGATGTCCTGGATATTGCTATTCTCAAGGGTCTATTCAAGCCGTTTAACATTTACACGGTGGACGATCTAACATCTGGCCATGTTCCAGTTGCCCTTAACTTTGATCGCTTAAATATGGACATCCTGAATCGACTTCCTATAAGGCGGGATTGGAAACTTTTTCGTGACCTTCTTAAAACTAACAACGGCTACACAGAGAGTGCCTCCAGCACTAATGAAATCAATGATAGAGTCAAAGACATTACCAATAATATCAACAATGCGATGTCTGCTAGTGCTTGCCCTATAGACCCTAAATATCCTGACCCCATCTCGATCTTCCTCCAAGTATTAGGCAAATTATTGCAGAGAGGAATGCCTTCCGAAGACTTTGGCAGCGTACACGTGATCCCATCTTTAAGAGAAAATATAATAGGCTTTCTAGGAGGGTCCACGAAAAAGTAAGAGAGCTACGAGTGCAAAAATGGACTAGCAAATTGAAGAATCTCTCAACTCATGACAACTCTCTCCGGACTATGATTAGAGCTCTTAAGTGTAAGAAAACGAAATTCCCAGACGGTACTACTCTTGCTACTACAGACCAAGATAAAGCTCAGTTAATTGCTGAGTCACTTAGCAATCAATTCATCACCCCAATTCCAGATACTCCAGACGGAGAGCATGCAATCAGCGAGGTTCGTGATGTGTGTTCCAATTTTTATGAGGGTCGGCGTGTTCCTATAGAGCGACCAATCTACCCGATGGAAATTGTGGAAGTCATCAAGAAACTCAAGAATAAGAAAGCCCCTGGAATGGATGTCATCACAAATAATGCACTTAAAAATCTACCTTCCAACCTGACTCTTGACATCGTTAGACTAATTAATGACTGCTGGAAACTCGTATATTTCCCTACTGGCTGGAAGGAATCAATTATCCTAAGCATTCCTAAACCAGGTCTTAACCCTTCATTACCTGCAAGTTACAGACCCATCAGCCTTTTACCAACTATGTCTAAGGTTCTAGAACGGACAATTCTTAAAAGGTTCAATGAATACTGCTCTGCCAATGATCTTATTCGTGATGAGCAGTTTGGTTTCCGTACGGACCACTCCTGCCAAATGCAAATATGGCGGCTTGCTGTCGACGCAAAAAACTCTCTTAACAAGTCTCTATATGGTGGCATTATCTTCCTAGGCATTTGCAAGGCCTTCGATCAAGTTTGGCATGATGGAGTCATTTATAAAATGATAAAATTTGGATTTCCAGATGACCTTATCATGCTGGTGCGCTCATTCCTCTCAGACAGGTCTTTTCGAGCTAAAATTGGTGACTCCCTTTCCCAATCATGTGTGATTAAAGCCGGTGTCCCACAGGGATCAGTTCTGGGACCAGCCTTGTTTAATTTTTTTATCCAGGACTTTCCCAAACCCGACAAGTGTAAACTGTACTTCTACGCTGATGATGCGGCCATCTTAACCTTTGCCCGTGGTCCTGCCCATGTCATCTCTCGCTTGCAGAAAGCGCTGCATCTCTACGAAAAATGGTTCAACAGATGGAGGCTGAAGTTAAATGTTGGCAAGTGCAAGGCTATGTTCTTCACAAACAAACGCAGAAACCCCCCAGGTTTGCTTACTCTGTACGGAAATAAGCTCGACTGGGTCAAAGAGTATAAATACCTTGGTGTGGTGACCGATTCTAGGTTCACCTGGAATCAACATGTTTCCTACGCGCTGAATAAGGCAAAAAGGGCCAAATTCAGTCTGATCGCGTTGCTTGGCCGTAACAGTGCCCTTGACATTGATAACAAGCTGCTCATCTACAAAATGATCATCCGCACGATCTTGCTTCATGGTATGCCAGCTTGGGCTTCCGTGTGCAAAACAAGGTGGAAGGAGCTGCAGACATTTCAAAATATTACTCTGAGAGCAATTGTGAAACTTGATCGTAGAGTAGCCAACAATAATGTCGTCCATGAGGATCTAGGGATGACGCATATTGGCAAGTTTGTACAGGATACGATAACGACTATGCTCCCGAAGATGCTTAATCACAGGAATCAGTTGTTATCTGAAATTCACAACCCTAATGAATACAGGAAACGCTTAAAACATCGTTTGCCCAGCCATGTCCTTGAAGTTAACTTCGACGATGTCAGGAATGTTATCTTCCCCGATTTTTGGATAGCCTAGTTCGCCTCTGGCTCCCCCCCCCTTTCTATGACAATCTTCAATCAACCTTTTTATCCCCAGAATGAGGGGAATATTCTTCAATCATCTTGAGAAGGACCTTCGGGGTTTTTTCAGGCTTCTCACCTATCTCAGTGTAATTCCCCTGGTCTATACATGTGACGAGTGAGTTTGGGAGCTCTGCTTCAGTACCACTCGCAATTGATTCTTCACTCCACTGCTCGATTGTCGATTGTCGAACGTTTCCACAAGATCCAGGCAACATGCCACCTACAAAAGAGCTATTTTCAAACTTGAAAACAACAGTTGTAAATTTACAAAAGCAAGGCGATTCCCAGAGAGACATAGCAGAACGTTTGGGAATAAGCAAAACTGGTGTCCAAAAGATACTAAACAAATTCCATTCAACTGGAACTGTGGAAAATCTCAAGAGACATGACGACCCATAAACGAGATGACAGAAAACTGAAAGAAATTTTCAAGTTGAATAGAAACAAGTCATCTAAAGAACTGCAAGCAGAATGGAGGAAAAATGTAGTTGACGTCAGCACTCGCACAGTACGAAGACGACTGTATTTAATGGGGTTTAAATCATGTAAAGCCAAAACCAAGCCTCTCATCACTCCTAGACAGCCCAAAAGACGTTTAAACTGGACAAAAGAGCATGAAAATTGGACAAACCAGAGAAGACTGATAAAGTGTTGTTTTCTCAGACGAGAGCTGGATTTGTCTTGGATATGGAGAGAACATTGGTCAAAGAATTCGACGTCAGCCGCATGAAAAATTCAATCCCCAGTGTCTTCGGTCATCAGTAAAGCATCCAGTTTCCTGCATGGTGTGGAGCTGCATGATGGCACGGTGTTTGAAGCTTATGCATTGTAAAGAATACAGTGAATTCCAGTGTATATGAAGCCATACCGGAATATTTTCTTCTTCCATCAGTTGAAGACATGATTGGAGATGAAGATTTTATATTCCAAGATGACAATGCTCCTTGCCGCCGATCAGCTTCTACAAAGGCATGGCTGCAGGACAACCACGTGAACCGATTGGAGTGGCCAGCCAACAGCCCGGACTTAAATCCAATCGAAAACATGTGGAAAATTTTGAAGAAAAATGTTGCCAAAGATGGCCCCACCAATAAGGATGAGTTGACGACTTCTATTCGAAGATGCTGGGAAGAAATAACACCAGATCAGTGCCAACACATTGTACATCAGATAAAAGCAGTTATTGCAGCCAAATGAAGGTCTACAAAATATTAACTGCAGTGGTCTCATTTTTATGTGGGAGAGAATGACTGGTCTCAAAATTTTGTCCCTTGAGCGGTTTCAAATTTAGTTTGTTATTACTAATTAAAATAATTTTTTTGTTAATGTAGATTTTGAATTTTATAGAGAAAAGTGTACTCTATTAAATGCAATTGTTCTTGTTTATATAGAACTGAGCAATCTGAATAAATAAAATGATTACTAATATTACTCATGCATTAGTACTCTATGGTCTCATACTTTTGGCAATGGGTTGTAATAATCACTGCTTGTGAAATCCATTTACAGTATATTTCGTTAACAACTGCACAATTAAACTGTAATCATAGTCAAGCAAAACATCAACCATGCATATTTACAGACTTTTTAGTAATATAACATCAGTGTTCTCAAAAAATTCTTCCTTATTGCCCCGAGCCCTTCAATTGAAGTTTCCATCCCCAGTACACATAATTTTTCATAGACATACAAAGAAAAAAAATCTGATCTTGCACACGAAATAAAACACCTATAAACAGCCAACATAGCGTACATTGTTTTTATCGTTCTTCCTGTCACTGGAATAATATTGAATACAAACCCACAAGTATACAAACGCTGCAGAAAGTCACAATACTAAAAATTTACTCGCTGTAAGAAAATTTCTTCACCCAGACACATAACTTTTCCTCCTCTCTTCTTTTGAGCTCCTTAGGCTTGCCTCTATTTTGGGTCCACCTGTGAGACTTGGCTTTCGGACTTGATCCGAGTGTGTTTTTTTGATTCCCAAGCAATAATAATAATGATGATGAATTTTACATATATCTAGGGTTTAAACATGCCAAGCCTATGGAACACAAATAAATAGAGTCGGACACCAAAAAATATTTCCATATATCAAAAGTTTCCGGACATTCCTCCAAATGTACGTATCTACTACGAGGATAGCCCAGAAAGTAATGCACCACAATTTTTTTCTTCAGCAATTATTTATTGAACACAATGAAATTTATACACACGAAAGAATGATGTTTCTTTTCCACACCTTATTTTTCCACATAATCTCCGTCCCGTTCTATGGACTTCCTCCAGCGAGACACAAGGGCGCGTATGCCCTGTCAGTACCAGTCCTTGTTCTGTTCACACAGTCATTGTCTTCACTGTGCGAATCACCTCTTCGTCATCCTCAAAATATCTTCCACGAATGGCATTCTTCAATGGCCCAAACAAGTAAAAGTCTGAGGGCGCTAGGTCAGAGCTGTAGGGTGGATGGGGTAACATTGTTTCGTGATGTGTTCCGACGTCCTTAAGTTGGTGTGAGGGCGAGCGTTATGGTGTTGAAGCAAACAATCAGATGGGTTGTTATGGCATCCAAGTCGCTGGAAGCGCTTCTTGTGTTTGGTTTAGGTGTTCACATATGCTTCAGAAGTAATGATGTTGCCTTTCGGCATCATCAATGAGTATGACACCATCACAGTTCCAAAACACAGTTATCATGACCTAACCAGCAGAAGCAGTTGCTTTGAATTTTTTCTTCTGTGGAAAGTGCGGATGACGCCATTCCATCGATTGTCGTTTTGTTTCGGGCTCAAAAGGCTTATCCCTCAGCTTCTAAACATTGCAGTAACTCAGAAGAAATGTTTTTCTCAGAGCTTTATGTTCCTCCGTAAGACAGCGCGGAATCCATCGTGAATACATTTTTGTGTAATCAAGAGCACGGATGATTTCACCCCCACTTCCTTTGCTGATTGACAGCTCCAACGCCAACTGCCGAGTCGTTCTGCGTCGGTCCTGACGAATGAGCGCATCACCACGCTGCATCTTGTTAGATGTGACAGCCGAGGATGGCCGCCCCGACCGCGGCAAATCTTGGAGCTCCGCCGAACCGCTTTCTGATGGCCTCACCCTCTGTGCCCAGCGACTAACCGTACTTCTGTCGACTTCTGATGTTCCATAAAACGCGTTTGTGAATATTTCCAACCGTTTCTTGCTCCGCAGTGGGAAATTCAATGACGACACGCTGCTTGTAACGTACATCACTTACAGATGCCATGTTGTTCCATTGCTGCGCGTACGCTATCTGTCGGAATAAACGGAAACTTTGCGCGCGCATTCCGAAAACGTCGCGTTCATACCATTGTTGGGGATGGAGAAAAAAAATGTGGTGTATTACTTTCTGGGCTACTCTCGTAGTATGATCAATGAGCTCGTAGACTGGCCTTGTTGAAGGATATGATGTATTGTTAACTCGTGTTCAGGGCGGCCGTCGCTGCTTCCTGAAACTTAGATACTCTTGAAACGGCGAATCAAGACGGGAAAACAGGAAAAGGTCGCTTGGAGCGAGATCGCGTGACAGTCTCCCAGTCAGCGGATCGTGTTGTACGGATTCACGGCCTTCCTTGAATCGGAAGTGCAGGGAAAACACTTTCGCATGACACATTTTACTCTCACCGTACACCTAATGAAACCTGTGCACTCTATCTGTCGGCGATTTCCCCAAAACGCAGACACTTAGTTCTTCAAAGGCTATTTCTTCTTCAACGAACACGAACAACTAGAGTTCACTGACAGGCTTTGTTTGGAAAGCCCTGCACTGAGGAGCTGGTTCCTCCTTACCACGTCTCGCGTCATATGTACCTCTACACCACTATTAAATAGTTCCCCTTTCCTCCAAGCCTAATTGAAGATACCAGCACAGTTTCCGAAATTATTGGTACTATTAGAGTTATCACTTTCAGGATAATTCTCTATTATCTTCTTTACTTTGACAAAGGATAGTCTCTATTTGAAACGTAAGTTTTTCAGTGTCTCACCTCCTGTGTTCAATTTATATTATTTATTATTTTATTCCATGTTTCTTGTGTCTCATACTTCTTTTTCCTACATCCATCATAGGATATGTAAGGTAAATATAAATAGTACCATGCCTTACTGAACTCATTTGTGAATCATATTGAAGCCGTATGGATCGCTCAACAGTGCTCAGTGAGTTACCTATGGAACAGGTCTGTACGCGAGATTTGTACAAATACTTCTTTCATCTCTAAGTGACATCATTGTCAAGTGAAAATCTCAAGGAGCAAGATTAAATGAAATGCAAAGTTGTAGGTCAAATAAACTGCAGACAAAGACCGTCAGTGTACATGTAACACGATATAATCCCAGTAACTTTCAACTTCTTGGTCTATTTAATGAAAAGCCGCATGGAAAAAGTGAAAGAGTGGCGAAATGTTTCTTCCGGAATCTTCTGTTGAAACAATTGTTTTAGCGCCCCGAAATGTCATTACAAATACCGCCAGTATAATCTCAATTCGTTAGAAACTGAGGATCCTGGGTTTCTACGGCCATGCTGCTGCTCATAAGTTCCACTTCAGCAGAAGCAATACGAATTGACGGTTCGAATTGTGTACATCCCACCGAACTAGACCGTGGAAGAAGCGACGACTCTCGGTACAGACTTTGTAATTATATGGCGAGTTTGGATGTGGCGAATGCAAATGGAAAAGTTCGTCATGTACGAACAGCTCACTAGAGGCAATGTAACTCAACTGAGGATAACATACAGGGAAAAGCATATTATCTGATAGAATTTGTAAAAACTTCATCCGTAATCACTATCCAGCGACATTCATGACGAAGTACGGAAAGGAAACGCCATATCGGTCTTTCAGAATATATTTAAATTCCATTAAATGAAGTATAAGATATTTAATGATGATTTTGGGTTGCTATCGACGAAAGAGTCAGGTCACGGTACTGAAAAGTCAGCTGACCATACTAAGCAGAACAACAATGTAACTCTCATTGTCTCCATCTTGGATTTTAAAAATCAGTGACTTTTTATTTATTGGAAACAATTAAGTTTGAATTGTCGTTCTGCCTACTATGGTCATGTGACTTTTCAGTACCGGGGCCGTCTCTTTCGTCGTCTGCGTTTTGGGTTATACTGTATAGTATGCTGTAATAAAAGGTTAAAAATTTCTGCCAATGCACTTAGAATTTCCAGAGAGAGGAACTGAAGGATCCAAATTCATATTAGCTATCATCACTAGGTAGAGCACGCGATTTTATTAACACTGCTGTCTCAGCTCCTTTGACTTCTTGTTACAAGTCTGGTACTCGTTAAGTAAAAAACAGGAAGACCACAGAATTACTTTAGATCGTGAACCAATATGTTCACGACTGAAGCAACCCCAAACTATGACACTGCCTCCTCCATGTTTGAAGTTAAAAGTTGTAACGAGGATTGTTTCTTTGCCCTTCTGGTCGTCGAATATACAGGGTGTTTCAAAATTATGTACAATAAATTCAGTGATATATTCTTCAGGTCAAAAGAAGACGAAAATGTTCTATAGCACTTTGTCTGGAAACGATTTTATTTATGCGATACAGCCAACTAAACACGTGGCTCCAAATTACAGGAATTGTTCAAAGTGCCCGCCACCAGCTTGCACGCACGCTTCGGCTCGTTGCATGAGCGACCGTCTGATGTCATGGAAGAGTTCGTCGCCAGCATTACGAACGGTTTGGCATGCATTTTCAATTCGTTGTCGCAGATCCATAATGTTAGGAACTTCTGTGCTGTAGACGATCGTTTTCACATGACCCCACAGAAAAAAGTCCAAGGGATTAAGGTCGGGTGATCTTGCAGGCCAGGCTACCGGTCCACCTCGACCTATCCACCGATTCGTGTATGCAGCATTAAGGTGTGCTCGCACAACATGGCTGAAATGTGCTGGAGCGCCATCATGCATGAACCACATGTTAGATCTTATCAAAAGAGGAACATCTTCCAGTAATTCTGGCAATGCATTCTGCAGAAACAAAAGATACGTTCGCCCAGTCAATCGTGGCGGCAACACATAAGGGCCAATTAAGTTATTTCCGACAATTCTACACCAAATGTTCACGGAGAAACGCTCTTGATGCGCTCGAGCTCTGGTAACATGCGGGTTAGCATCTGCCCAATGGTGCTGGTTGTGAGAATTTACGATTCCTGTCCGGGAGAAGGTTGCTTCGTCCGTGAAAAGTATCTGGCTGAGACAACTAGGGTCTGCAGCATGACGACGTTGTATCCATTGGCAAAATCGTTGTCGGTGTGGATAGTCCGTTGGGTTCAGTGCCTGAACCAGTTGCAGGTGGTATGGATGCAAAAGCTGACGGTGAAGAATGCGCCAAACAGATGAGTGCGGAATGTGTGTAAGGTTTTGAGAATTAATTAGCCAGAATTTGAATATTCAGATTATTTATGCAAATGAGCTATTTTATTATTCGCGTTCAGGATTGTCTATTTAGATTTGGAATTAAGGTTTTATAAAGTTTTAGAAGGATTTAACTTAGAGTAGAATTAAATAAAGTTTATTATTTTAATTATTTCTTTTCCTGCGCTTATTAAGAATCGTTTTTAAGTGTCACTTTTGGCATTAGTCGCAAGGGGAGAAAGTGAGATTCATTTTACATCTCATTGTTTTAGTTGTTGGTTTTGTTTTCAAGAACCTAAAGAGTATTGCCATAGATAGCTAAATAAACAAGAAACGAATTTGAGAACAGGATATGGGATAGAAAGACAACGAGAAAGACAAGGTAAGGATTGAACTTTGGAATCTGAAGTGAGAAAAGAGACAGGGAATGATCACGTGGATGCCGAGGTTTGATTGGCTGTCGAAATCGAAATTGTTTTGTCAGTTATGCTAAGTGGAAATTTATAGTCAGTAGCAATGTAACGATTCCCGTAGCCGAGTGTGTGGCGAACTATTCATAAATTTTTATATTAATTCGGCCTCCATCTGGTAATCCTTGGATTCCAGATGGGAAGTTTTAAATTTTAGTATTAATCCAGTTTGCGTTGTAGTTTAATGAAAATGTAACCGTCAGATTGAAATGTTAGTTAGCTCGCGTTATCGAGGTGTTTTAGAAGAGTTTCTATCGAGCTGAGAACCAGCGTCATCAATTTCAATAATTTCATGGTTTGCAAGGGATGTTGCAAGAATGTGTACCGAGCCCCGTGGAGTACCCAGATCCAGTACAAGAAGCCAGAGACGATCTTCCTGTGAGCCACTCCGTTGGAAGAGGACGACCCCCCTCCCGCCAAGCTGTGGTAGCAGAGAGGACGAGAGAGATCCAAGAGCGGACAGATTGAGAAGACACGGTATAGCCCATTTCCATTTATGTCTCAATGGCCAATTCTTTAATTCCTCACATGATTTCATTCTTTCTATTTTATATACTACATTCATATTTTGGGAAGGAATTATTCTATCAAACAGTGGGAAGGACAATTATAACGTAACTCAGTCAGTAGTTTACATTCATTATCAATTCGGAGCTATTAAAGCCATATTTGTAATTTACATTCTGAGAGAAATAGAACTATTTACAGATTAGAGTTCCGGTTGAACATTGTTATCACTGTATAATTTAAATTCAGTATAATCCGAATTTCTTGAGATATAAATTATATAATTGAACAATTGAGAATTATATTCCTACCTAATTTACATATTGCTATTGCTAATTTATCATTATTGTTATACCACGAACTTTTGATCATTGTCTTATAAGTTAGTCTAAAGAATCCTTAATTGATAGTCATTCTGTTGTATGCCACATAATTTAATTACTAAGTTATTATTTGGAATTGTGATTACTCATTGAAACGTATAATTAGTCAAATTGCCACAAGTCATTTCTTAATCACATATTGTATTATTTTATTTGAATCTTAATTGGAGCTTGACCAAGTTGAAATTCATATCTTAAATTATCTTTATCATTTGCATTACCTTCCATACAAAATTGTTTATATACATTTGTTAAATATTGAATAAACATTATATGTTAAATTGTCAAGTCAGTCTAAGTGCCTATTCTTTCCTCCAGGCCGGGCCTGTTTAAGCGGAGGTACTTTTTATGTAAGTGGGATAAACCCTAAAATATCATAAACTTTGTGAATGGTATAATTCACTGGCGCAGTCTTTTACCTAACATAATTATAATAAATTACTCGACCATAGATCTATGAATATTATCCCCAGGAACCCTACATGTGTACCATGGAAGAAATACGACGGGTGCTTGTCTGTGGTTCATCGTGTATGATGTCAATTATCACATCCTCCTCATCCGGAGAATGTGCTACAGGCCGCCCTTGTCCTGTTTGACGGCAAAGGAACCACGCTCCCTCAAATGTCTGTCGACAGATACAAATGTTCGGTTATTTGGCAAACGTCTATTTGGAAAGCGTTCTTGGTAGAGTCTTCTTGCTTCCACAGCATTTCCGTCCGCAAGACCATACATTAGGTGCATGTCAGTGTATTCTGCACTGGAATACGTGTACATGACTTTTTTTTACGTAAATCGTAATGCGTATGTCAAAGCACGCAAACGTTCTGAAATTGATATTCCTAGTGGATGTAGAGTAATGGAAACAACCGTACACAACTAATGGAACAACCCTAAAGTAGGTTTAAATGGAACAAACCACTCAACCTAGTGTTGGGTCGAAACGCTGGAACTGCTAAAATATCGTCCGCTAACTACCGTGCTTCCCTACTGTATGGTATTGGATTACTCGCAAACAAATCGTTTCCAGACAAAGTGCTATAGAACATTTTCGTCTTCTTTTGACCTGAAGAATATGTCACTAAATTTATTGTACATAATTTTGAAACACCCTGTATTTAATGCCGTTACTAGGAAACAACATAAATTTGGATTTATCACTGAAACAATTTTAGCCAGTTGAATGTTCTCGTGCAAACTTAAATGGACCCATACGGTTCTTGTGGTTCTCTGGAAGGCTGTCATCCATAAAGTGCCACATCACATAGACGGCGTTTCATAGTGCTAACGCTAACATTACATTGTGTTAAGTCCGAATTTCTCGATTGAGTTCAGTAACAGATAACCGAGGGTTTGAGGTGGACAGACTTTTAAGGAGTTTGCCCTGCCATGAAGTTGTAGATCGAGGTCTTCCGGGCTTCATAGCTCGGGTAACAGTGCTTCTCGCCTTGAAACGTTGACATAGTTCAGTCACAGTCGCTTTGCTCGCATTAAATTGCCTAGCAATTCCTCGATGAGTTCTTTCTTTCTGTATAGCATCAACATTAATTTATTTACAGGAGATGAAAGATAATTGCGATTCATCTTTTTATACTGTAAATTACACAAACCTTTTAAAGTTGAACGTTCTTATTGAGCAGTGAATGAACAATCACGCGCTGGTCGCTTATACGTGAGCATCATGAAAGAAAACTATTTTAAATATGCCATTCTCTAATGATCTAAACCATTTGTGATGTTTTTCCTTTGGTACCCCTACAGTCAATATGAACTATTCTAAAGTTGCATTTCATTAGCTCATAAATTGATAAACATAAAAGAGAAAAACACCTTTGATCGTTTAGTTTTTGGGCGCTATCTATATGCAGAAAGTAGTTAACGTATAATTATCCTCCCAGGAAGATAATTTAATTCTGAGAGTTTGGTTTAAATTACAAACTGCATTTATGGTGATTCACTGTGATGAGTATTGAATATCTATAGAAACTCTTTTGCAATGTTTTAAAAGAATATTCCTCATTTACTTTTTCAGTCATGTAATATTCAGAGATGAATTGCAGAGTAGTTCTGCCCTCAGGAAAAATCGTCATAGTAAGATTCAGATAAAACCGTCTACAACCTTACTGTGTTAAATTCTCTTTTAAATGCAAAGAGGGAACCCAAGAACCCTACAAAAAAGACAAAAAAAAATAGCACAGCACGCAAACGGAGGAAGATCTCTTGGAAGGAAATCGATTTTTTTTTTCAGAGACAGGATGTTATAATTTTGGCATCGGATCAACCGTTCGTGTTTCCGATGTTTCTTTCTTCCGTACTTCTTCTTTAACGGGGCTAAATATTGGGGTTTTCCGGAGAACACGCACACAAAAGGAAAAGAGAAGCAAAAAACAAAAAAAAAAGAAGAAATAATAGGGTGGCGCTAGAATGGAAAGATTATAGCACATGAATAAGGAAAGTAATTGCTCGAAAAGTTTGTTCTACTTTATTAATTTGCTTACAAAAGGTTTCTTTCCTCCCTTTTGTTACTTTGCGAGATAATACAAACAGCCCTACTATACAGGAGACTGCGAAAAATTGTTATATGTTGGAGATAATGATATAGGAAGGCATAAGTAAAAATGCGAATTAAATAATTATTTTAATGCCATGTCTTTATTTGAATAACTGTCGTACTGTCTTACTCAAAGTTGCCAAAATTTTAATAGGTGAGAACTGAAATGTACAAATAATGATTTAAGATATGATTGCAGATCAAAAATTTTCGTATGCATAATTTAATATTTTCCTGTTTTGAAAGTTAACTCGAATTAGCATCATAATTCTTACATAATTAAAAAGGGGAAAGGAATATTTTCTCTTTTCCACATCGATTTAGTCAATCAATTCATCACCGTCGAGAATCAAATACTTCGTGCCACCTTGAATAATATTCAATATACATTATCAGGCCATTCGTCACCGGATACCCCATATCAGTAAGTTAAACCGGACCCTGCATGACATCAGTATCGTGTAGGGCCGCCTTTCCCTGCAATAACATCCGCAACCCTTCGAGGAAGACTTTTCGATACGTGTTGGCGAGAATCTTGCTCCATTCATCCTTCAAATTGGCGAACAGCTCGGTGGTGTTCTTTGGGCGGCATGGCCTGGCTCTCAACTGGCGATCCAATTCGTCCCAAAGGTGTTTATTGGGGTTGAGGTCTGGACTTTGGGCTAGCCAATCAAGTTTCCCCACATCCATTTCCTCAAACCAGGTGTTAATAACGCCTGCTGTTTGACAGGGAGCATTGTCGTGCTGAAACAGGTATGGGCCATATCGATAGCACAGAATTGTCCAGAACTGTTTGGTACGCTTCTGCATTCACGGTTTCGCGAACTAAAACAAGAGGACCAAACCATACCAAGAAAAGCAGGACCAGACGATGATGCCACCTCCTTTAAATTTCACTGTCGGGCATTCGCCAAACCCACACACGTCCATCAGACCGCCACAATTGGTAGCGGGATTCATCACTCCATAGAATGGTTTTCCATTGCATCACTAGACGACGCCGATCGAAAGTCCTGTGCCAACGTTTTTAACGAAGCCTTTAGGTTTGACATCACTATACGCTTCAAGCACCGATGGTTGCGATCTGTCAATTTCGTCGGTTTACTGGGTCTGGGTGGGATGTTAAACCCCCTTTCGCTTCACTTCAAAATAAAATCGCTCACTGTCGAGCAGGATATCTGAAATTCGTTGGAAATCTCACGGATTGAATGCCCAAATCTGTGGCCTCCAATGATCATCTATCTTTCCTGCGCACTAAATTCGCGTCGTCTGTTCTTATTGACTGTATTAGCAGCTATGAGTGTATTCTAACCCGTCAGCGCTTTTATAGATTGTATGACACGTACGGACGAACCCATGCGCTTTTGAAAATGTAAATCGCAAGTTAAAACGGGTGTTTGGCATCAAGTAAGAAAGAATCATTTTCAGACATGGATAAAATGGTTGAAGCTTTTGCATGTGAGAATTATATGAACAGGAGGAGGGAATTTTCCGTTCCTGCGATTGGTAAACTGTTGAAAGATTAATAGTGGAAACAGGATGTAGATTCCAAAGGTAAATTTCTAAAACCTCATGAAGGCTTTGTTAAAAACCTGAAAATCTAAATAAAAGAAATTGCGGTATCACATTTATTGGTAAGGAGTTAGCCTGCACGTTTTGAACGTGATGAATGCAAAACGTTCTTTTAGAATACTAGACTGGTTTGTAAAAATTTTATATTTCAGCCGTTTTCTGTATCAATAATTTCGAACTTTCTGTTATAGTTAAATTATTTGGAAATTACATTTGCAACAGGGAGTTATAAAACAACGCCTGAAATAAATTGACTTGGCCCTATACAGACACAGCCAATTAGAAAATTTTTAATTTTCGCTTGAGATTTATTCTAATTTTGTAAATTTTTTTTTTTGTCGGTTGGAAGAATTTTAAACATTTGAATCATTACGTTACTCCAAAGATATTTCCAAACCTTTCGATGAAACAAGATCAAGAATATACAGTAGAACCTCGGATAAATCGAATTTTTCACCTAATTCGAAGTCGATTTTGGCGTTTGTCTCAACTCTATGTAAAGTTAACTTGTCGTTGTAACTGTATCCCATCACGATCATGAAACCTTTTGAAAATGTTTCCTTGCATTCACGGTACCATTTTTTGAAGTCCTTAGAACCCCTTCGACAGTAAAAAATGGCTCGGCTCTTGTTGCAGTCACTTAATTAAACATACACGTCTTCTAGTGTGATCACGTATTTCCACTTTTCATCCGCCATGTATCGTTCATACAGTTAAGCCAGTAGGTCGGTCCCTCTTGAACATGGCGAGGCAACAACTTATGAACATGGCGTGGCTCCTGTTTCGCTTCTCCAGTTGTAAGTTTACGGTTATTTAATTGTGTTTGCCGTGTTCACAATGTTCCTACCTTCTGTACAACGGCCCATTATGTCTGTAGGTTATATCCGGTTACGATAGCATGAACTTTCCGGATGACGTCAGCATTACGGCTAATGGATGTTCTCAGAATGGCCTCCTTTTTATCCTCAGGAATGGCGCCGCTTCTAGTTTTGCCAATGTTATTTAATACACTGGATATCCCTTTCTAGGAAAATAAGAAGCCTTGCTTCTTGCATGCTATCATTCTGAATAGCTGAATTTGACAACGGAAATGGCAGTTATGTAACTCTCCCAATACCTGTCAATTTTCGGAGGCATAACTCAATGTTTTTAGCTCGCTGTTCCAATACTCACTATTTTAGTATTTGCCTTAACAATACTCTACGTGATAGCTCACGTGAAATGAACGCGTGCGCCAGATTTAATATGCTAATTGTTACCATAGATTCCTAACAACCTAACCTAATCAGCGAAACAATGTCAAAATCTATTTCAGAATTCGTAGTTGCGGAATACATCGATTGTAAGGGAAATTTGTATATAATTTTTATATACCGGGTGGGCAAGATATAACGTGAGGTGTTCAGAGCTCGCTAGCGGGAATTCTATTAGGCCAAATGCAGTACATTTTGGTGTATATACTTAGTGGAACATGCAGTTTCGATTTCTGCCAAAAAATAGTACCAAAAGTCGCCATAGGGGACGCTTATTTCAAGAAAACAATGAATACATTTGCATAAGCGCGTTCAGTGTTGAGCAATCATGACAATAAAAGGCAAGGCTGAGGATTTCCCATCATTCACGAACGAATGGCCTG
>JAHWFO010026987.1:149548-174437 GCA_023313115.1 Rhysida immarginata
GGAACACTGACTGCAGAACGCTATCGGGCTGAAATTCTCAACGTGGTAGTCACAGACTTCATAGACAATTTGCCATTGGCGTTGTATCAGCGCACGTGGTTTCAGCATGATGGAGCTCCTCCACATTACGGGTTGGTCGTTCGCGAGCGTCTAAGTGAGATGTTTGGACAACAATAGATTGGCCGAGGAGGACCAGTTCGCTGGCCACCCCGCTCCCCTGATTTTACACCACTTGACTTTTTCTTGTGGGGATACCTGAAGGACAAGGTTTATGCTACGCAGCCCGCCTCACTGGAGGATCTGGTTCAATGAATCCAGGAAGCGTGCCGAGGAGTGACACCAGCCATGCTTGTCGATGTTTTGGCGTCAGTTAGGTTCCGTGCCCAATTGTGTTATGGTGCCCACGGTCGTCACATCGAGCATTTTGTTGATTAACATTTTTTTTAAACTGTTTGAAGTAACTTGTTTGTGCAGTGTGACTGTTTGTAAGGTACAAACAGTTCACCACGTGATTGTGGGTGATTGGTTGGTCCGATTTGGATGATTTTTTTTTGTTTTGTTTGTTTTTTTATGCTGAACAAGTTTGCAATTGGGTTTTTTTCTCTATCCCTTACGGTTTTTGAGATAAATTTTGAATGTGTCCTAATTTGCATATTCGGGATGATGAAAAGTGCACCATGGGATAGGCCACCAACAACTTCTTGTTCATTGGATTCATCAAAATTGACATATCTGCTTCGATTCAAAAAATAAAAGGGGGGGTGTTCAGACTTTTGTATTCACCCTGTATAATAATGTATGTAAGACTTAAAGAATTATACAGGGTGTTAATGAATTCCATTGCCAGACTTGGAGTGGTAGTAGGGAAGGTCAAAACTAACAACTATTCCGGATACCATTTTTCCCACAAAAACGTTGTAAACGAGTTAAAAAGGTGTAAAGATCCCGACCAACCCCTGTGAATGCTGCAATGCACGGCTCCCGCAGAGCTGCATGCAAAGAAGGAAATTAGCAACGAAAGCACTAATTGGTGAATCATGACATGCAGCCCCGGACAATTTATTTGTTCAAATGCAGAAACGTTTTTTCAAGATTAGTTACACGTAGTTGCTGCACGATGGAGCACCAGCACATTTTACCCGAGCCGTGCGTGAGTTTCTCGATCAAACCTTCCCTCAACGTTGGATAGGTAGCGGTGGCCCCATTAACTGGCCACCGAGATCGACGGATTTAACGCCGCTGGACTTTTTATTATTGGGTCATTTGAAAGGCCTGGTTTATGTTACTCCAGTAACAAGTGTTGACGAGCTGAGAGCAAAAATCTTTGACGCCTGCAGAGAGGTTCTGCAAAGACCAGGAGTGTTTGAGAGAGTGCGACAGAACATCAACGGAGATGCACGTCCTGCATCACAGTCCAGGATCGCCACTTCGAACAGTTGCTGTCATTGTTCAGTGTAAGATTGTAATAACCGTTTCTGCATTTGAACAAATAAATTGTCTGGAGCTGCATATCATGATTCACCAATTACTGCTTTCGTTGCTAATTTCCTGCTTTGCATGCAGCTCTGCGGGTGCCGTGCAGTGCAGCATTCACAGGGGTTGGTCGGGATCTTTGCACCTTTTTAACTCGTTTACAACGTTTTTGTGGGCAAAATGGTATTCGGAATAGCGGTTAGTTTTGACCTTCCCTACCACCTCTCAAATCTGGCAATGGAATTCATAAACACCCTGTATAAATCTATTATGGATCCACAGCACCCAAATCATTTTATTTCAAACTGGCTTATAATACTATTAAACTAGGGACATTCAAAAATATAAAATAATACCACCTAATATTATTAGTAAGTTTTTAATGAGATTTTTCCCGTATAATATAATTATTGAATTGAATTTAATTCCACATATAGTTAAACATCAAGTTATGAATTGGGTAATTCCATGTAACTATCAACTCCATTGGTATTTTACAAATATTTTTTTTCAAGGTTTTGGTCATTATTTAGGGAAAGTACAATGACTAAATCTTTAGAATGACACATTGACAATTGTTTAGGATACATTTTGTGGCTACACCAAGCTTTCAAAATGGCTGCATGCTCTGCATAGGTAGGAAGTGTGCTTTAACTTAACAGTCACAAGGAAATTTGGAAAGGTAAATATATGCTTTTTTCTGTTCTAATAATTTATTTATCTAGAAAAATAAGTGTACCTTCATGAAATAACTTTATTAATCCTTTGCTTTTTTGCAACTTTATTTATTTTAATGATAAATAATGGAATTTTTACTGTTGTGCAAGTCACAGAAAAGATAAATAAGTTTTTTGGCTCTCTTTTAGTACAGATTGTCAATTAGAATTATACTTTATTTCTTACTTGATTGTTAAATACATCTAATTTTATAAAAAAGTAGAAATCTCTTAATAATTTTCTGTTTTTAAAGGAATTTAAAATGAAGTGTAAGTCACATGTGTATGTGGTCATAAAGTATAATATGTCATAAAAACATAAAAATTAGATACATTTTAATTAAATTAGTTTGTTTAAGTTATTAAATGACTGATATTGCATTTTAGATAGGAAAAACTGTAGCTGAGCGGACAAAAGAACAAAGAGAAAGAACGAGGGCTACTGGAAAATATCAAACTTTTAAGGAAAATGAATCTAATAAACAAAAAGAGCGAACGTATCAATAAAGAATGGCATTTTACAGCTTCAGGACATGGCAAAGGGCCTATTGATTGTGTGGGTGGCACTGTTAAACATAGAGTACGAGAAGCAACATTAGCGAGGAAGATATATCTAGCCAGTGCTCAAGAGTTTTTCCAGTCAGCAAAAAGTTTTTGCAAAAATATAACCATGTGTTGTAGTAGAGAAAGAAAAAAATCGCCTTGATAAGTTGTGCTCTCCATTAGAAAATGAGATTTTTCCAGTTCCTAATACGAGAAAACCACATTGTTTTGTTAAAGTTGCAGATTATGAATAAAAAGTTGCCAATGTGTCATTTAAACCTAGCCTGTGCAGTAAAACAAACCTCACAACTGGAAAAGTTGTAACAGAGGACAATAAAGATGAGTCAGTAAAAGAAACATGTGATATGAATATTGGCAACTGGGTAATTGTTCCTTTTTCTGGAAAATCTCAGATAAAGTACTTTGCAGGACAAATCATTGACAGAACAGCAAACAATGAAAGTTAAGTTTCTGTAAAAGAAAGGCAACTTCTTCATATGGCCAATAGTTGATGACATTTCGGATGTTGACATTGATATAATAAACATTATAAAACTATAAATCATTAGATGATCACTGAGGGTTCGATTCCGGGCTGCGGAATTTTCTTTCCTATTTTTCATCATTAATTATAAAACTGCCTGAACCAAGTTTTGACCCGTCGGTTCTACTTAAGCTTCAAAAATTTTGATTTTTCTGGTTATTTGATGAGTTAAATATTGTGTTTTTCTATTCTTTTAACTAACTAGTAAGAATTGTAGTGTAAGTCAGATTCTGTTGTAGAGTAAGTCACAGGAAATAATTTGAATAAATTTTTTGAAATGTTTTTTTTTTTTGAGTCCCTTGGATTATATTTTCTGTAATTTTGCACACTTTTGGCAAACGTTCATGATTTTTATCGAAAGTCTCAGAAATGCCTGTATTTCCCCTATTTTGGGATTTTTTTTCGATTTCTGCCCCCCTAGTAATCGATTTTCAAAATTCAACAAATGTCTTTTTTTATACAGGGTGTAAGGTAATTCAGGGACAATAAGTACCTAGTGTGATCCTTTGTGCTATATTTTATCATTGACTATTGTAGAGTGTCAAAGTGGTTGACAGCAAGGTCTCCTATCATGAACACAATTGGGCATGTAACAGAGAAAAAGTACATAAAAAGCTTTAAGTGGCTCTTATTTTATCATTTAAGATTGTTTGATATACTACTTGCAAGTGGGTGGAGAGATAAAATAGCGGCAGACAACAATTAAAAACAAGATGTTGTGTGTCTTCTATCTTGGTATATTATCCACAGTTTCGTTCTGTTTATTAATTAAAAACAAATAAAACATTATGCAATAGTACATTTATAACGCAACTAATTCTTTCATTGATAAGTTAATCAGAAGAAATTTGACTTTAAAAATATAACCAAAAAATAAGTTCCATTCAGGTAGTGTAAGTCACGCTGCCACAATTTAATTTATAATTAATAAAATAAACTATGTGAGAAGATTTTTATTCTTGCTAAATTTAATATGCATATCAAACTATTTATTGGTATATAAAAAAGTTTTTTACTGCTAAAAGTCTGTTTATAATTAAATCTTGAATGGCTAAAAAATTGGGTTAATCTTCGGTATCTGCACAATCGCGCGATGACTGAATCAGCAAATTGAATTGTCGCGATTCCTGTAACCGGCCGGGGGGAAACCAACTGCCCCCTGTAACCAAATAGGTTGGGGTATACATCAGTTCGTTAGAGGGGGGGTCTGGGGGGCACAGCCCACCAGTCTTTAAAAAATAAATTCACTTACCTTGGTCGCATGATCGTTTGCGATTTGACTCGCGGTTGCGATTGTGCAGATACCGAAAATTTACCAAAAATAGTCCAATGTAGAGTAAGTCACGCATGGAATCGCCCAATTGTAATAAAACCAACTGTTATAATCACAAGGACCATGTACATAATGGTAATTTGTAAATGTTAGATATCCTTGTAGGGCGCAATGTTTTTAAATAAATAAATAAATAAATAAACAATCCTACTTACCATGCCTTTTTAAGACGTGCCCTTGGCCCTCCCGTTCCAAAGACTTTTTTTTTTAACATGGCCGAAGGAAGAAATCCATATATGTCCGCTCTCTATGGTTCAGGGCAGATTAAAAAAAACAACTTTTATTAACAAAGCTTGAAAAAATTCAAAACAGGGCTGTTCATATCATTTTCAACAATTTTGATCGGCATTTTTGTGTAACAAAATTAAAAAAATTGCATAAATTTACCTGAATTGCAGATTAAAAGGAAAGAATTAAAGTTAAAAATCCCTTTATAAGATCTTTATAAATATAACATGAGTAATCTTAAAAAAGAAAATTTCCTAGAGTCTCCTAGCTATATCTACAATAGAATCGATAATAAAAATAAGATCAAGAAAATAGCTTGTAGATATAAGTTTTTTAAAAGTCCTTTTTTCCGGATACAATTAATTTATGGAATTTACTGCTAAATAATTAACAATTTAATTAGGCAAGTAATTATAGTAATTTTAGTCACAACTTAAAACAACTTCGTCAAGCAAAAACTTGTAATTATCACGATAGTACAAAATAAAAATTGAGTTGTCATGTAAATTGTTACTGGATATGTACTTAATTGTTTTGTTACTCTGTACATTATATTTAATAAATAATAATAATAAAAGCCCACGTCACAGCATAACAATTAGAAAAAAATCAGCAACGCGTTTTCAGGGAAAACACTCCACATACAGTAACAACAACAATGAGTTAATTACAATGCCTTTAAAACTATGAGTTATTAAACAAACAAAAATAAACAAAATTCGACCAGAAGGGGGGGGAAAAGATATTATCCAAAGAAAAAACATGTAAGGGCTTCTACTATTTCCTTCTTAATATTGGACACAAGCTGATGAGTGAAGTTTATAAATTATTTATAAATATAAAGATGACAAGCCAGCTTCTCAAGCACCTTATTTCCAGACATTGTTTGTCAACGACTAAAAGGTATTTCTGCAGTTATGAAAAGACTCGTTTATCGTATGTGTCAAGCGTATCTGATACACCACTCCTTCCATGGACCTTAGGCAACGTTTTAGACAGAGCTGCCATCATGTTCGGTGACAAAGACGCTGTTATTGTTTCTCATCAAAATGTTAGAAAAAGTTTTAAAGAGCTGAAGGCAGATGTTGATAAAGTTGCGTCTGGGTTTATTTCGCTTGGCCTAAAAAAAGGAGATAGGATTGCCATATGGAGCGTTAACAATTACGAATGGATTTTGACTCAATATGCTTCTGCTAAAACCGGATTAATATTGGTCCATGTAAATCCAGCTAATAAGGCTGCGGAACTTGAATATTGCTTACAAAAGGCTGGCGCTAAAGCTCTTATTTTCCCTGACGTATACAAGTCCCAAAATTATTATGAAATTCTCAAAATCTTAATTCCCAATTTAGCAGAACAAGACCCAAAGGAGCAGCAGTGTGAAAGGATTCCAAGTTTGAAATGTCTTATCAGCCTAGCTCCACAAAAATTAAGTGGAACATATCAATTTAATGAGTTATTTCAAGCGGGTGGAGGTGAAGAGAGGAAACAATTGGAAGAACTGCAGATCAAAATTCAGTTTGATGATCCTTTAAGCATTGTCTTTACTTCAGGTACGACAGGGACTCCGAAAGGTGCACTCTTAACTCATCATAATCTAGTGAACAACAGTAATCTGATTGCGAATAGATTGGGCTATCATGATAAGGATCAACGTTCATGCTGTACTCTCCCGTTATTTCACGTTTTCGGTGCCGCGACATCCATTGTCTGCCTTCTATCAGGAACATGCGCCATCTACCCACATTTTATGTTTGATGTCAAAAAAACCGTGGAAGTTATCCAGGAAGAAAAGGCAACATTTTTGCAAGGCACTCCAACGATTTTTATCGATATTCTCCGACTGCCAAATTTGAAGAAAATTAACCTCTCTTCTCTTCATACAGCCATCACAGGAGGAGCAACATGCCCACCCGAAGTTGTCGAGAACTTTACCAAATATTTAAAGGTTAAAAATTTCTTGATTGGATACGGAAGCACAGAAACAAGTCCATGTATTTCAGTACTTTGCGGACAAGACTCTTTGGAGAAGAAGAAACACACCGTTGGTAAAATATTGCCACACACCGAGGTGAAAATAGTGAATAAAGATAAAGAGGTAATTCCTATTGGAGCAACTGGAGAATTATGGACGAGAGGTTACCTGGTCATGGTTAATTATTGGAATGATAGAGAAAAGACAAAAGAAGTCATCACACCCGAACGATGGTACAAAACAAACGATTTGGCATCAATGGATGAAGAAGGATATGTGAAAATCGTTGGTCGTCTTAGGGACATGATCATTAAAGGTGGAGAAAACATTTACCCAAAGGAATTGGAACAGTTCCTCCAGACAAATAAAAAAATTGCAGAAGCTCAGGTGGTAGGAGTTCCTGATCCTCGAATGGGTGAGGAAGTGTGTGCTTGTATAAGACTGCATAGAGGACAAATTATGACAGAAGAAGAGGTAAAAGGTTTTTGCCAAAAGAATATCGCAATCTATAAAGTTCCTCGGTATGTTATATTTGTGGCTGAGTTTCCTAAAACCCAGATCGGAAAAGTTCAAAAGAATGTTTTGCGCCAACAATGCATTAAAAAGTTGAAACTTCCAGAGGAGTAAATTTGTTATTGACCACGTTTTTAGGTTGATGTATTTATAGTTTAAAACGGCATTTAAACAATAAGATCACGAAATTAATTGTCTTCAAACGTTTCTATGATATATGAAAATTTGCTAATTTTTGTAACTTAATATAATTGAAACCAACACTTTAAATTTGTGCTAATAAATATGTCAATATGTTCTTTAACCTGTAGCATTCTGTAAATAGAGAGTTTTTTTAAAATTACCAAATACAATAAGGTTAATATTTTTAAATTTATTACAATTACCACTGATCAAATAAAACCTTTTCTTCAATTTTAATATACCTCTGTTTTTATTATATTAATGCAGTGCTTTTTATAATTAATTATTATTTCAAATTTTGGAGATTAAAATAAGCTTTTAAAAACACAATTCATTTAAAATATCATCATTAAGCCTTGATCTAATATTTGTGCAAACGAGATCGGCAGAGGAAGATGCTCTTTCTGCGCAGACATATGTTGATTTAATTGATAATAAGTCATTATAAACTAAATCCAGGTACTTTCCTTGTATGTTATTCAAGCAAAATGCTTTTCATTCCTTTTGCGTCTGCTTTGAAACACTTGTTGATCTGTTACTACCAGCACTTGTTTCTGACCGAGATTTTTCATTTAGTAAATAATATAAACGTTCTTTTAATGAAAGTCCCTTGCTACTTTTAGGATAATGAATTACAGTTAATGATGCATTTTCATTACCATTGCTCATGTTACTAAATGGATTTAATGAGGCATTTGACTTTAGTAAATTCATTTCATGTATTGTCCTTAAACGGGCATACAAACCGCTTATACTACCACTACTTGCTTTAATTCGTTTCCTATATTTTTATTTTTTTATTTGGCATATGCCATAATCTTGAATGCGCTTAAAATATTTCCAAACAGATTCTCTCTCCATTCAACTTGAATGGCTAAAAATATATTAAAACTTAATGTAAAATTATAATATAACATTGTATAACTTTATAATTTTTAAATATATAATAAATGAAGGTAAATTTTTTAAAAAATTATAGAAACAAATAATGGTAAAAAATTATTTCATGTATTCTGCAGCAGGTAATTTTTAACGACAACATTATTGCCTCCAATTTGCAATTTTTTAATTAGAAGTAATTGAGGGTGAAACAAACAATTTAATTTTTATAACACGACATTTAAGGGGATAAAATTCTACAATTAATGATTTACTCACTTTTACAATAGATGCATTTCAGTATGTAAGTACAACACCCATTTCCATAAAAGTTGGGACAATATGAATAATGCAAATAAAACATGATTGACTAAATATACATTAGCAAAACTTAAAATAATACATGCGCTTGAAGTGACCCAAGTCAAATAGGTACAATTTATAAATGCTGATCTCTTTTTCGGCTGTATATAATTTTTTAATCAAATTGCCGTTGGCAACATGCACCATAATAGTTGGGATGGAAGGAAAAGACCGCACCGGAAGCCATAGAAGTGACATGAATATTCTTGAAACTTCTGGAGAACATTACGTCATAACATTTAAATGCAAACTGCAATGTGCAGCCAATCATCAATCGAAGCTGCTGTGCAGATCGTCTCTATCGTGGATGTGTGTCCACCGCTCTTTTTGGACTTCTGGTTGTGATTTTGAAGTGTAAAGTGCTGATCCTGGTTACTATTGAGAGTGCATCGGTGGAATCGAAGTGCAAGGTAGGACTTTTTAAGTCTTTTAAACTGTGTCGTTCTGAGTAGGTGCGTCCTTCTAAGGACGGCAAAACCCCGCACCACACCTGCTTCATGAATGACATCAGGCGCTGCGTCAAGATCTTCTTCTTCTTCTTCATGTACTGTTAAGTATGCTGATGGTAAAGTGTTACCTTGTGAACTGGCCTACAAAGATGCGTGCAAGGATCCGAGATTTCTAGCGTTTGATATTATCATTAACGAACAACTTGAGGCATTACGTACTGAACTGAACAATAAGTATCTAGAGTTAGAATCAAGGGTGGAAGCACTGTCCAAGGAACTTGGTAGTAAAATTGATAATTTAAAAAAGGATGTTCAAAGTTCAAGTTTACAGACTGCCAATGGCCTCGCTAACCTTGGCAATATTATCAAGGACTTTATGGGCTCTCCCAATAATTCTGATTCACCCATGATAGTGGTAAATCCTGAAAACGTTTCTACTTGCCTGGAAGTGGCCAACGAAGGAAACGCCTCATTACGAGCTAGCGTCAAAAGAAGGCATGAAAATGATTCTGCTGACAGTGATGGAGGTGACTGGCGTATTGTACAGAATAAAAGGAACAAAGGTGGTGTTAGGATAGACAACATCCAGGCCACTGTTAATATCGACGATAGTGTCTCTGTGGCCCTACGAGGTAACAAAGCTAAGCTTAGTCCTTCCCAAAGCAATGTCGCCCATGGAAAGGAAGCTGTTTACATTCCTCCGATTATTATTCGTCATCACGGGAAGCCAATCAAGGAAATTCTAGACGAGATTAAAAATAACGTGACTCTGGATAAAATTACTGCCCACACGGGTCGTTCAGATACCATTAAGGTCAAATGTCATGACGACGAAACGCACAAAACTCTAAGTTTCTGGAATGAAAAGGAATGATGTTCTTAAAATCCAACACCACCAACTAAAATCTGAAAAGCTACTGAAGTACGTTGTTCGTAACTTTGACAAGACATACGACATCGAAGATTTCTGTGAAGACCTCAGAAGTGCCAACTACTTCCCGGACAAAGCAATTAGGCTTAAAAAAGCAAACGGGGCTGTCGAGATGCCAATGGTTCTAGTCCTCCTCCAAAACACTGAACATAATAAGTCTATCCTAAATCTGAAACGTATCGGTCCACTTGCTGTAGCAGTTGAATTATTTAGGGGTAACAAAAGGCCATTGCAATGTTACAATTGCTTACGTTTTGGGCACGTGTCTCAGGGTTGCACCGAGTCACCACGTTGCAACAAGTGCGCAGGCAATCATCAATCAAGGGACTGTACGAATACAAAAAGTAAAGACCCGCCTAAATGTATTCGCTGTGACAAGCAGCTATACAAAATGCCCCAAATACCCACAAGTCAATAGGAATAGAAATTCTAAGGTCGTTGAAGGTAGATCTTTCGCTTCCGTTGCCTCTGCTTCAGTTGGTAAGGGAGCTGTTGACACTGGCTAAAATTCAAAGATTTCTGGGTAACTTAATGAATATGCTGAAAGAAAGTGGTAACGATTTGCCACAGATTACTCCAGTTGAGAGCAGGAAATAATCATGGTTACACATCCGTATAAAGTACTAAAGCAAGGAAAACTACGATGCACTATTTGGAATGCAAGGGGGATCCCTCGCAAGTGTCATGTGTTCTACGATTTCCTCACAAGTTGGAATATAGACGTAGCCTTTTTGTGCGAGACTCACCTCAAGCAAAGCAGATCTTTCACTCTGCCAGGTTATTATATATACAGAAAAGATAGGACCCCTAAAAAAGCTACTGATCCAGGCCCTGGAGGGGAGCTATTGTTATCAGAAAAGGCATTGATGATACAAAGATCGTCACTCCAGATTTAGTGAAAATGGAAGCAGTATCCATTATCCTTAAAGATGTTGACTTTGGTGAGGTCAAGTTTACTTCCGTATATAACCCTCCAGGGCACAACCTCGACCCTCGCGACCTCGATGAGCTTTTGTCCAGACCCATTCCAGTTGTTATGGCAGGTGATTTAAATGCGAAGCACCCTCACTGGAATTCTAGATGCACAAATCAGAGCGGCTAAGTACTCTATAGATACATGTTAGACCAGATTGACACTTCCATCGTCAGTCCCCTTGAAGATACATACTACTATGATCACCCACCTGTTAGTGATGTGCTTGACACAGCTGTCCTCAAGGGGTTTTTCAAACCATACAACATATACACAGTGAATGCCTTATCATCTGACCACCTCCATGTTGCTTTAAATTTCGAGGAGATGAATATCGATCTGAGGGTAAATCTTCGTTACAAGCAGGACTGGAAATTGTTTAGGGAACTTTTAAAAGATAGTAGCATTCCATATCAGGATCCAGACAGCAGCAATGACATCGACGAAAATGTCAAAAATGTTAGAAAATGAGCTTCCTCCCCGCATCAGGCAGACTATTCAGGAAAAAAATACTTACAGAAGACTGTGGCAACGTACCAGGCTCCCGCATTTCAAGATGAAATACAACAGGCATTTCGCGTTTGAACCCAAGCGAAGACAGTCACGACTTCATACAAATTACGTGTGATAAGCATTACGAGTTCAGGTTGAATCACACTGCATCCAACGCGTCTCGAATCATCAATAAGGTATTCGGTGTAGGCACCATAAACGAACGTACTGCCCAACGTTGGTTCCGAAAATTCCGGGCGGGAGTGACAGACCTGGCAACTGAGCCACGCGGCAGACCGCCCAACGCTGATCTGAAGCGATCTGTGGAAGACGACCCGTCAAAAACTGTTCGGGACCTTGCAGGAGATAATGCTGTATCAGCGTCAACTGTCAGTAGACACATTAGGACCATCGGCAAGTGAAAAAGCAGGACAAATGGGTCCCACATGAACTTACGGAAAACCAAAAAGAGCGTCGGTTGGAGGTGTGTACGGCATTGCTTTTGCGCCATGAAGAAGCGGGGATTCTTGTACGCATTGTGACCTGCGACGAGAAGTGGCTCCTATACGACAGTAGGAAACGGCCAGCACAGTGGCTGGATGCTGATGAACCCCCGCGACAGTTCCCTAAATCCCCGTTGCACCCCAGGAAGCTCATGGTCACAGTTTGGTGGAACATCCGTGGTGTAGTGCATTACAGCTTCCTGAAGCAGGGGGAGACGATCACCGCTGCGACCTACTGTCGTGAACTGCATCGTATGCACATAAAACTGTGTCAGCAACAACCTGCACTTGTGCATCGCAAAGGCGTCCTTCTGCTGCATGACAACGCGTGTCCGCACGTTGCACGATCGACCGTGCAGGCGCTACAGGCTCTCGGCTACGAGGTGCTTCCACATCCGCCGTACTCTCCAGACCTCTCCCCTACCGACTACCATCTTTTCCAGAGCCTGGACAATTTTCTCCGAAGAAAAACGTTCCTAACCCAAGCAGACGTCGAAAACACATTCCGGGAGTTTATTGAGTCCCGTGACCATGGATTCTATCGGAGAGGGCTCGAGAAGCGGCCAAATCGTTGGCAACAATGTTTGGATTGCAATGGGGGTTATTTCGAAGAGCACGTGTGAAATCTCACAAAATCGACCAGAAGGGTAAAAAAAAAAATATTATTCAAGACGTGAGGGTTTCTACGCCGTCACAACTGAACAATATCATAAACAATATTTGTTAATCTAACAATAAATTCACTTAATGTGTCTCTTTCGAAAACCACTTTCTTAAGACTTTAAGAAGCGTGACTGATCACGAAGCACTGTTTTTCAATCTACATATAAGCAAAATATAGTATAAGTGGTTAATTGGTAATTAAATAGTAGACTGCATTAAAATAAATGGTACTAATGTATACAAACATGTTCGTTCCTATCGCATTTCACGTTTCATAAAAATATAATGTTTTCGTTAAAAAGTGGCAACAACTGGGCAGCTTTCCCTGGTTTTAATTAGATGAAAGGTTTTTATCTTCTTGTTATTTTTTACAGTAAGTAGTGAAAATCTTCTCACGCTTGTGGCTGATAAGGACATAAAGAAGGAGGCTTAACATGAAGGAGGACAATATGGGAAAACGATTATAATCACCACCTTTTTCTTTTGAAATTTTAACACACGCCTTCTCAGGTTCAACTTCATTAGATGAATGAATCTTCTTGTAATTTCAATCCACTATTACTAAAATCCAAGTTCGACAATCAACAATCGACAATCGAACAGCGCAAGGAAGAAAAACAAAACGAGCGGTCCGGAAGCTATGCTTCCATTGCCATACTCATCCAGTATTATAGCCAAAAGAAATACGCTGAATTAGGAAAGAAGCCAGATGAACCTGTTTAAGTCATCCACAGGATACGGAGGAGTCCTTTCCTAACAGGACGATAAAGTTGATTGTTGATTGACGATAGGACGTGGAAGAGCTAGGTGATCCAGTAGGGTGGGAAGATGGCCTTTTGGATGTCATCGAAGTTGACGTCCAGTATGTGACGAGGCCTGCGATGTCTAAGGAGGCTTCTAAAGGTGAGCGGATGCTCAAGAATACCTGCAACCAGAGGATTGGGATGGTCCTTCATCTTCGGAAGAAGCTTCTTCAGCGACTCTTTGACGTGGTTTCCAATAGTAGGTATACAGAAATCTTAAGCAATGGAAGTATTAGTTGCTATTCTCCTGTCGAGTTGGGCTATAGTCCTCAGGGTGACGTTTTGGAATGTTTGTAGGTTCTTCCATCTGGATTTGCAGATTGTAGCCCAGGCAGGCATACCGTACAGAAGAATGGTTCGGATTACCATTTTATATAGCAATAGTTTGCTGTCCACTCCAAGCGAACTGTTTCGTCCCAGAAGGGCAACCAGACTAAACTTCGCCTTCTTGGCCTTGTTGATAGCATAAGAGAGATGATCGCCCCAATTTAGCTTGGCATCTATCACAACTCCGAGGTATTTATAGTTCTTTACCCACTCGAGCTCCTTGCCAGATAGGAAGATTGGCTTCAGGGGTTTTCTAAGTTTTTTGGTAACGAACATGGCTTTGCATTTATCTACGTTCAGGTTTAACCTCCACTTAGCAAACCATTTCTCACACAGATGTACAGCATTTTGTAACCGAGATATGACATGAGCGGGATTTCGGGCACAAGTCATGATGGACACATCGTCAGCAAACAGGTATAATTCGCACTTTGTAAATGCTGGGAAGTCGTGAATGAAGAAGTTGAACAACGCAGGGCCCAGGACAGAGCCTTGGGGAACACCAGCCTTGAAGTCACAAGGGTTAGGTATGGAGCAGCCAACTCTGACACGAAAAGTCCTATTCGACAGAAAGGAACTAATAAAAGCGATCAGCTCGTCAGGAAAATCACAAGTAATCATCTTGTATCTCAGGCCGTTATGCCAGACCTGATCAAAAGCCTTCCGTACATCTAGAAAGATAAGACCACCGTATTTGGCGCAATTGAGGGGAGTGTTTAGATCAGCAACAAGCCTCCAAAGCTGTAGTTGACAAGAGTGACCCGGGCGAAACCCGAATTGCTCCTCACGAACAAGATTATTGGTCACGCAGAAAGCATTAAACCTCCTTAGAATAACACGTTCAAAGACTTTTGACATCGTAGGTAGTAAGCTTATGGGCCTGTAGCTGACAGCGAGGGCAGGGTTCAGACCAGGCTTTGGTATCGTAACGATGACGGACTCCTTCCACTTTTCAGGAAAGTATCCATGTCTCCAGCAGTCATTTATGACCCTGGTAATAATCGAGACAAGTCTGCTGGTATGTTTCGGGCCGTTATCGTGCTGGAATGACCACGTAAGGGGCAGATTATCATCAGCACAAGGAAGCATAATGTCCTCAAGGATGGATTTGTAAACAAAACGATCCATGATGCGATTTATATGATGGATTGGGCCTA
Source organism: Rhysida immarginata (assembly GCA_023313115.1). NCBI lineage: Eukaryota > Metazoa > Arthropoda > Chilopoda > Scolopendromorpha > Scolopendridae > Rhysida > Rhysida immarginata. The sequence continues at coordinate 164,597 of JAHWFO010026987.1, forward strand.
CGCCATGCCAGGAAAAACAACCCCACATCCTCACATTTCCCCCTCTATATTTCACGGTTGGCTGTAAACACTGTGGCTTCATGTTTATTGGCTGTAAACACGTTTCATGTTTATTACGTCTGATATACTTTCTGTAATCACATGCAAAGAGCTGTACCTTCGTCTCATCCGACCACAACACGCTTTTCCACTGTAGTGTTGTCCAGTTGAGATGGGCATGAACAAAAGCTAACCTAGCTTTCCTGTACTTTAATGATACAAGAGGTTTCTTTCTTGCCACTCGCCCAAACAAACTAAATTGGTTTAATCGTCGACGTACAAAAACTAATGCTAACGTGATGATAAGCAGACAATATTATCATTGAAATTAAGGATCTGGTTTTTTTTTGGAGGGACGACGAATGACGCGGTCGATGTGCGGGGTTAGTTTTTTAGGTGTTCCTGGTCTTGAACCATCTCTGACAGAACCAGTGTTGTTGTACCGCTGAATTGTACATATACAACATGATTTGCTGCAGTTAACAATTTTGGCAATGGCAGTCCTTCATTGCGTAACCGTCTAACTCGTTCACGGAGATCTAGCGATATTTTATCGTTTTCCCATGATTGCTGGTTAAAACATGTACAAGTGAAATTAAAATTGTTGCTTATACAATGTGCATATTAAAAAGCAACAAACTTACAATGCGGAGCCTACGTTTAAGTCGCAAACACGTTAGGGTGCTAAACTTGTGTCCAGCCAATTACTTAATTATTCTGAAACATAGTGTATCCTCCAAAAAATAAATTTTTTAATACTTTGCTTCAGACAGTCTCATTTATTGTATAGCAGGAGTGGAATTAACTTTTGAGCCTTGATTTTTCAAATATTGGCAATATTTTTAGAGCCATTTGGTTGGTACTAAATTTTTGACCACAACTGTATTATTTAGTCACAAAAGGTTTGTAGTCTATGCTTTTGAAGTCTAAGTAATTATGAAATATCAATTACTATCTACGAAAAACAAAAAAATAAAAATTTGATACACGGTATAATCAAAAACTACAGGGTGGGACAGACACAATTCGATGATTAATAACTTGAAAATGAACACTATAATTGAAAGCTAAATAATAACTAAGTAAACAATTGTAAAAAAACATGAAAACTTTGCGAAGATAACATCGCTCAGGTAAGATCCATTGGAGGAAAGGCACATCTCTTGTATTGTTCGTACGGTATTCGCATAGTCTAAGGGGACCAGGAAGCTTTATGTTGACAATGCATGCACTAAACCTGAACTGAGTGATCCAATTCTGTATTACTTGACGTGTTGGAACCTTTCCATTCCTTCCAATGTTAAAATGTCGTCGAAAAACTCGCTGCGCTACAGTAGCGGAATTGTTGTTTTTGAAAAAAGCTTCCACAGAAAAAGCTCGATGCTTTTCCGACCAACACTGCATGATGATAAGGATTGAGTGGCTACTGGGTGCGTCGGCAGGTGGCAGATAGCAACAATCGATCAGTGTAGTGAAAAAATAGTACGAGTGAACCAGGAGCCTTTAGCTCACTTTACACGCTCGCCCAAAAACTAAACCAAATGAGGTACACTGAAGTAGAAAAGAAGCCTGATGAACCTCTTTAAGTCATCCAGAAAAGAGTCCCTTCATGATAGGGACGAGAATCGGATTGTGGATTGACGAATAGCGAGTCCGAAAAACTAGAATCTAGCAGATCCAGTAGTTGGGGAACTCGGCCTTGTTAATGTTCTCGAAATTGACATCCAAGATATGACGGGGTCTTCGAAACCTGAGGGAACTCCTGAGTGAGTGGTCCAGGATACCAGCAAGCAGGGTATTTTCATGATGTTCCATCTTGGGTAGCATGTTCCTGAGAAGTGTTTGAACATAGGAACCAATGTGGGTCATCCCGAGATCTTCATAGAGAGATTGTTGGCAACTCTTCTGTCTAGTTGAGCAATGGACCGGAGGGTAACATTTTGGAAGGTCTAAAGATCTTTCCATCTCGATTTGCAGATGGAAGCCCAAGCAGGCATACCGTGAAGTAAAATGGCACGAATCACTACCTTGTATAACAAGAGTTTGCTGTCCACTTTGAGAGCGCTGTTTCGCCCCAGTAGCGCGATGAGACTAAACTTCGCTTTCTTAGCCTTGTTAAGCGAATATTGGACATGGTCGTTCCATTTGAACTTGGAATCGATCACAATTCCGAGGTACTTATAATTTTTAACCCACTCAACCTTCCTACCATGTAGGATAAGGGGCCTTGGAGGGTTTTTGCGTTTGCGTGTGATGAACATGGCTTTACACTTGTTAACATTCAGCTGTAAGCGCCACTTAGAGAACCAGCTATCACACTGGTGTAATGCTTTTGCAGACGGCTGATGACGTGGACTGTATTACGTGCCCAGGTCATGATGGACCCGTCGTCAGCAAACAAGTAAAAATTGCACTTTGTAAACTTAGGAAAGTCGTGGATAAAGAAATTGATAGCCGAATATCCTAAGTATAATGACTCAGGACGTTCCCGAATAACCAATAAGGGAACGCATGCCAATTCCCGAACCCAAGGTGTTATGCGATCCGCGCTGATGGGTGGATGGCACTTTGATTATAGTGTCTCTTACGGAGCCTTATCCCGGTATGCAGGCACTTCCGTGATGAGCCGTCAATCCTACACATACTTCACACTTTTAATGGATAATGATACACCTTCTTATAAAACACCTAGGGACACCACGGTTGACTTAAATGGGTAGAAATTACACGGTTGAGTCAACCGACAGCATCAAGTTGTTGCAGCAGGACCAGAGGTGCCTTAGGCTTCAAAGCAGTGCTGCTCTCAGACCTAGGTATTTTGTCCGGGGTTTGCACAACCTTGACAGGGGGTTCGCCAGATTGTGGGCCGACCGTAGGTTTCTCAACTCAGGTGCCCTTCGCTTTCTTCTTTTCTCTGGTTTTGCGACGTTTTATCGCGCCAAAAGGACATTATTTGTCGGGTTGAATGTTGCCCACACAGATGGTCTTTAGTTAATATGGTAGTAATTCTGGATGACTATCCAGACAAGCAGCTCATCGAGCACCAGTTGGTAGCCTTCCAGGAACTGCTTGTGAAATGTATGGGGGATGTGCATTTTGAACTTGTTCTTTCTGTATATTTCACTATTGGTATTGTCATTCTATATCTAGTTTTTCGCTGAAGAAGACGACTTTGCGTCGAAATGCGCACACGGACATGAAATAACATTGTGGAAATAGTGGTTTCTTTATTTATTTTATACAGTTTCCATGTAAAATATTGATAGCGTTATGTATTTTATCTCTGGCTTAGTAAATTACCGAAGTTACACGAGAAAATATTCGCTCGTGCAGTTTGAATATTACTAAGCGTGACCTAAATATTTATATTTCTTCTGGTAGAAAATTTATGTATGGGGCGCTAGAAACAACTACGTTTACATTATGACACAAGCTGGATGTAATTTATGCAAATTTTTAACCAAAAAAAGTCGATGCTTTCACTTCAGCTTGTTCCGTCTCTCTTTCTAATCCTAGGCTATTCAAAAGGGGTTCTACAAATTTATAACACTGTTCTACAAGTTGAATGTTATAAAGAATGCAAAGGATATGATTTATTTACGTTTCGAAGTTACTGAACACGAAAATGATGCTTAAATTGATTAGTTAGCTCTTGTTTTTGAGATAACAGCACTTATTATATGTCACTTTTCCACATACACATAAACCCTCATGGAAGGTTGAAACTCTCATGGAAGCACTTTTGTACACATGAGCAATACAACCATTGTCGTTTGTCACTTCATGAGAACCGAAAATGCATCCAGGCAGCACCATCACTGATCATGTTATGAACACGCGAGAACGCGCAGAGACAATAGCTGATCACGTAATAGCACCGTGCTGTGAGAATGCTGCCAACAATGTAAACGTGGGAACCCAATATTTAATGGAAAACTCCGTAATTTGAGGTCAAATCATGACTGTAGTGCGAAAACTAGAGCTAAACTAGAAATTTCAATGTCATTTTTGAATTCAGTGACCCCTAATTACTCAAAATTAGCGACTCTCATTTCCATAACATTTTGTGTGTTGAACATTATAAACACATAAGAGCCATGATTTTCTATAGACAAGCAGTACCTTTAACACTTAGAAACAAAATTGTGGCTTTTATAATTCATACATGTAACTGAATTTTAACGTTTTCATCTTCATAATCATCATACCGCAACAGTTTTGTTAACGTATTACAAAACGCAACGCAATGATAAGCTACCTGCTCTTGTCAACCGATATATCTTATAGTCTTTATGTGTTGTAGAGTTTTGCAATTGAAAACCCGTCTGAATAAATTGATTTAGTGCCGATCAAATTGCTTGACTCATCCCTCTCACTGATTAAACAACGTTCGACGTGGAGGCGACAATTGATGTGTCAGCATCTGATGAGAAGTGAATCATCATCCTATTAAACTGTTTGATTTGGATCGCATTTTAACGCAGATGGAAATCAAGGTCTGTGGGAAGAGTAAACCCTGACAAGCAGATGTTTAGGCTTAAACATTCCCTTCATCCCTCTACGCCTCCCCTCCTCTTCGATTTCCACCTTTTCCTCTTTCCTGTTTCATGTTGTCCGATCAATTATAAGCTATTCCTAAATTGCTGAGACCCAATTGATCGAGAGCAACAACCTTTTGAGCGCGAGTTTAATCGTCTATACCGCTCGGTTATAATTAAATCACGAATGCCCATTTAGTCTAATAGCATTTCGACATAGTAGCTCGATTGAAGGGTTGTTCTATTTTAATACACATAACAGAGGATTGCCATATTTCTTTTTTTTTTCCACTGGAAGTAATGAGGGCGTCGTTTGATGTGCCCGAAATTCAAACTGGTGAGACAGAGGAAATGGAGAAATGGGTTTGTTAAAATTGAAATTACATTTTTATACCTAATGAGCAGGAATTTTTTTTTTTTTTGGTCTAGAAGCAATGTCTAATTGTATTTTTATTCAGACAGCCATCTATTGATGAAGAACGGTACTAAATTTATAATCGAATATTTATTAGATTCTGTATTGAAATGTTTCTTTCAAGACGTGCAAGTCTTAAAGCTCCTAATGGACAACCGGATAAGTAATAGAAAACATTTAAAATAAAATATAGGAATGTTGTTATAAATATTCGCACGCTATTTCAATGCCTCTTTAGGTAAGTAGTAGTAGACAAGTAGACATTTTGAAATTTACTAGAAGGTTTCTACATTTAATACGAAATAAACAGAGTAAATTGCCATCTACGGTATACTGTTTGAATTTCACAGTGTGTTGATTAGGGTCGTGATTCAATTTGAAACAGCAATTCTGACTTTCTGGTTTCATTTAAAAGCCAGAATGTCACGATACTGAAATGCGGTACCCGGTCATTTGGCCGACGGACATTTGACCGAACGGAAATTTAACCGGCGGAGAAATGCCTGCATTTCATCGACATTTGGACATTCGGCGTAAAGAGATGTTTTCGGCAATATAATTTCATTTAATGGAGAAAAAAAATGTTTAAAGGAGCTTATTTCGTATAACGAATCTTATGAGACAAATCTGTTTAATTAATTTCTGCTAAGCAAGCATATTGTATGGACCTATAAAATTACTCTTTATTGTATGTCTTTTTAAATAAATGTTTGTTTTCATATCGTTAGGTAGGTTAAGATGGGAACCTAGAATACGTTAAAATTCTGACAGTATCGATGACTCTAAAATGTGCGATATTCTTCGATATCAATAAATATCGCGATATTTTGGTTCTTAGTCGACTAAAAGAGTCGAATAATTCCTACTCGATATAGTCGTAACTATATCGGATTTTTTTATTCGATTATTTCGATTTATTCCGGCGATTTTTTGTTTCCATTATTAAACTAATCCGAAGACTCATCCCCGGGAAAAGTCAGGGAATTTTACGAAATCGTTTTGCTAGACACCCTGTTAATTTCTTTAAAAAAAATTAGTCGTTTTGTGTGATTTAATCGAATAAATTTCCAAGCCATTCGAATAAAATCGCCGATTACTAAAATTTTATTCGATTAGTCTATTCGACTAACGGCAAATGAATATCGCACATCCCTAATCATTAGGTTAGGTTGGTAAAGAGATGGCTTTCTATACGGTCCACGTTTTCGGCAGTGAAATCCCATTAATGTTTTAAATTACATAATTACGCCATGCACTATATATGTCAGATATTCGGGTAGAGTGTCCATATCATTGAAAACTCTGAAAAAGAACTCTACATTGAAAAATGTCAGAAATACTCAACCCATTACCAGCTGATTTTCATATTTGATACTATCCAATTAAGAATGTTTATGTCCCCTCATAAAGCAAAACAGAATTTTTTGATGTGTATGAATAAATTTTTAATACACGATAATGGTATCAAATATCGCCCATCACAAATGAGTATCTCATTCTATAGAAGTAAACTATTCATTTAAAAAGACATACAGGAAAAGAATCGATAATATTTAATAATACATGACCTTGTTGTGGTAAAAGAGTATCCTCTAGTTTATTACTTAAATACACTACTGTTTATAAAAATCGCAACACCCTGATGGAATAGCCCAATCTGCATTAAATTTGGAGCATTTGCATATCATGGGTCAGAAAAGAAACCATTAGATTTTCAGGTCAATACAATGCGTTTTATTGTCACATTAGTATTGGGTGAAACCACCGTGGGATGCAATTACAGCCTCTAAACGTCGTGGCATTGAGTCAAACAAGCTCTGAATAAGGGCCTGGGGAATGTCCTGCCATGCTCTGTCTACACGGGTATACAGTTCATCCGCAGTTGCTGCTGCAGGAGTCTGACGAGCCAATCGATGAGCAACCCTGTCCCACACATGTTCGATTGGGGACATGTCTGGTGAACGAGCAGGCCAGGATAAACAAGGGCGTCTGATGTGCCACAAAAAAGGCGAGGACATTTCTGGCCACATGCGGTCGGGCATTGTCCTGTTGGAATACAGCGCCTGGAAGGTTCTGCAGGAAGGGGATGACCTCGGGTTGCACAACTTCCCTGATGTACCGGTCACTGTTCAGATTGCCATGGATTCTGATCAGACGGGAACGGCCACGATAACTGATTGCACCCCACACCATCACCCCTGGCGTTTGTCCTGAATGACGCTGCAGGATGCATTCTGGAAGGTCGCGCTCGCCACGATGTCTTCTGACTCGTATCCTGCCGTCATGGTGCTGCAAGTTAAACCTTGACTCATCCGAAAACACAACTTGTTGCCATTCAGCTTGCCACTGTTGGTGTTGATGGGCCCATTGCAACCTGAGGCGCCGGTGGTTTTGAGTCAAAGGAATCCGCAACAATGGTACTCGTGCCATCAATCCTCTGGAAATCAAACGGCGTCGTACAGTGCTAGCAGACATTGTCCTGGCTACTGTAGCACCCCACTGTTGTGCTAACACTGTGGAAGTGGCTGTACGATCTGCTACACACGTGCGATAGAGGTGTCTGTCATCTCGCGGTGTCGTCGTGCTGGGTCTTCCTGAGCCTGGTCTTCGGTGTGCCCTGTTCTCTTCGCTCCACTGCCTCCATGCACGCATAATTGTCGTTGCATTACCTCCTACACGAGCAGCAATGTCACGATACGACCATCCCGCTTCACGCAGACCAATTATGCATCCTCTTTCAAAGACTGTCACCTGTTGATATGGTACCCTTCGTCGTCGTCGAGGCATGGTGTTCTTTCAAGCAATTACTCTGAAAATCTAATCATTTATACTCTGACCCATTGTATGCAAATATTGCAAATTGCATATGGATTAGACCATTCCATCAGGGTGTTGCATAAACAGTAGTGTATATGACCCTAAGTTGCATTTTGTCCCGTTCCCATCCTAACCTACCTAACGTTATGAAAACAAACATTTATTTAAAAAGACGTGCAAAAAAAAATAATTTTATAGGTCCATACAATATGCTTGCTTAGTAGAAAGAATTAAACAGATTTGTCTCATAAGATTAGTTATACGAAATAACCTCCTTTAAACATTTATTTTTCCCGTTAAATGAATTATATTGCCGAAAACATCTCTTTACGCCGAATGTCCAAATGTCGATGAAATGCAGGCATTTCTCCGTCGGTTAAATTTCCGTTCGGTCATATGTCCGTCGGCCAAATGACCGGGTACCCTGAAATGCCATGATCTAAGGAATTGGACTATCTACTTTATCATCAATTTACAAAATTTTGTAGAATCAAGACTATATCTCTCGGTTATAATTTTGATATGGATAATAAGAATTATAAATATCAAGAACTAAATTCGCTATATAATAGACGGATACATTTTTACTCCTAATGCTGAGGACTCTAATTAGGAGACTATTCTGAATACTAATTTAATTTCAATACTGAAACTGGGATGAATTAATTCTATTATGAATACTTAAAAGGTTTTTCAATAATGAAGGAGGAAAGAACATAATAAAATTGTAATATTGATTTTTGGTGTATTATTTTAATTTTTTATATGTTGGTTTTTTTTTTCAAAATAAATTGAATTATTTAAGTGGAAGTTTTCTGTAGGAAAGGTAAGGTTTTAAAGGCAATTTTATGGTTTAAAATTGAAAGTCGTATTTGCGTTGTGTAATTTGCTTTTTTTTTTTAATTTGTTTTTTACTTAAATAAAAATCCATAAAAAATTCAATGAAATCAATTTTTACTTAACATCCAAACTCTTTGGAGGTTTTTTGATTACTACATCTTACAGTGGCAATTAGAAAATATCCAACGTCAGTAAATACAATTTTCATTATAGAGCGATTGCTTTATATTTTGGCCTTTTCCCTTTTTATTAATTTCAATTTTTTGTGTTTAAGTAATTTTAATAAATTCAAGTAATTATTTAATATAGAAAATTTTACGGATCCAATGCATAATTAATTATTGTTTTACTGTAAAAATGTAAACAAACGCAGTTTTAATTCAGCTTCTTTTCTACAGGGTGTTCTCGAATAACGTGTACAAACTTGGGGGGGAGGGGTGATAGAGGGATCAAATCTAAGCAACATTTCGCTGTTTCATTTTTTTCTCTGGGCATTGTTTTTGTGATAAATAATGTTGAAATCTTACCTGCAAAAAACAGTTGTTTAGATAGATACTGTTCGGGTCTCAAGAGAAGACCTCTGAGTTGCACAATTTCACCACTACGCGACAGAAACGTTTGGGTGAGTTCATTTCTGAAAAGGTTGGACAGATATTTTACGGCTCTCTCTTTCTTCAGCTTTTTCCCATTTCTTGGGGTCGCTGTGTTAATTTTTGGTTGAAGCAATGATTTTTACGGCCGGATGCCCTTCCTGATACCAACCTCACTAGAGGAAATGTTAGAAAAGGGGACATGTAATCAAAAATGTTAGAAATGTAATCAAAAAGATAATCAAACTATTTTGTACAAATACAAATTTATGATCTAGCAACAGTACAATGTCGTATTCTAAAAGTTAAAATTGTTACAAAAGCTTTAGAGAATTAATCCAATTAACCCACTTTTGACATTGAAACGAGATCTCCAGCAATACAATTAATCCAAAAATTATTAATGAAAAAAAAAAACAAAAAAAAAACAAATTAAAAATGCGTGCTACTGCATTGCCAGAACAATGTTAACAAAAAAATGACATTACACGCGAGCATACGGTGTATACAATTGATTAAAAATATATACTCCTTTTAATGGAAAATAGAATAAAATCAAATCTTGTAAACATTCCAAGGAGGAGCTTTAGCAGTGAAGCAGA
>JAHWFO010026987.1:174537-213653 GCA_023313115.1 Rhysida immarginata
CCTCCCGAGTAAGATAAGGCAAGTCATCTATTTTTACCCCTTCATCTGCACTTTTTACCTCTCCCCAATTTTTTTTAATGAATAAATTGATTTTCTCGAACGTAATGTGTAAAAAATGTAAAAAACCTCGTATCTTCTTTCCTTTCACATCATTTCCGAACGTATGATATATCACATGCCATATGCTGCCATAGTTCTAAGGACCAAGTGACTGCCACCCCCGCATATCCGATCCCACTGGGACAAAACTTCATAGTAATGTAGACCTTGCCTAGAGGAATCTGGATACGGGATTTTACGCCTTTACGTACCTAAATACCACATAGATATGTTGCCCTCTCTGAATCCTACCCCCGTAATTCCGACCCCCGTATACAAATCAAAACCAAACCAAATAGTGCAGATGGACATGCCCATGGTAAGCTACATTCCGAATTTCAACCTTCTACCTCAAAAAAATGTAGACATTATGAAGGGGACGGACTGACATTATAAAACCAATAAATAGCTCCATTCTTATTCTACTTACGAGGGTCAGTCAAATGAAAACCGGAAATATTTTTTTACAACTCCTTTATTACAGATTGATATGGTACACTATTTTTCAATGTAGTCCCCATCTTTTCGATGCATTCCGCCACCGAGTCGGGAAGGCATGGATGCCTCGGGAAAAAAAATCTTCATATAATGGAGATCTTGCTTATGGGAATCTGCATACCGAATTTCACTCCTTTATATGCATAAATACACATAGACCTTTTGGTCCCCTCTAATTTTCACCCCCAAAACTCCAACCTTAGTGAGCTAATCAAAACCAAACTGAATAGTGAAGGTGCACATGCCCACAGTAAGCTACATTCCTAATAATCTTCTACCTCAAAAAATATAGAAATGATGAAGGGTGATTCAAATCGTGTGTAAAATAAAACCAATAAGTAGCTCCATTTTTCCGCTACTTAATAATAAGCTTATAGATTATGAGCACTTGAACAATCGTGCGTCGACAAAGCGATTTCACGTGCGCGAGCCGATGTCAATAATGCTTAAAAGATGAACAGAAAGTAACAATATACGGAGGGTTGATTCAGATAAAATGAGACGACTTTGCAGTTCTGTTACGATGGTGTAATACCATGGCGCCACCATCGGTTGTTGTTGGATGTGAGAACCACGTTGTTGGACTATCGCCCGGCACCGTAATTTCCACTGAAGTAGGCTGAGTTTGAGGGACTCCATGGCAAGTTCGTTCCATACCTACTGACACACTTTCCATAGCTCATCAACGGTTCTTGGTCGGTGACTTCCGAGCCGTCGTTTCAGGAGACCAAAACCACAGAAATCCATCGGTGATGCGTCAGGAGATTTTACAGGCACATGAGATTTTACAGATTTTACAGACTCGTATGCCCGTCTCCTGTTCCATCTTCCTGTAGTAAGCCACAGATGACTTGACAGTGTGGCTTGATGCCTTGTCCATGTGGATCCAAACTTTTGCGCTTTATGACGTCGCTCCAGCCCAAGATTGTCATGAATTATTCTGGAGACTGTTGCCTGTGAAATACCTTTCCTTTGGGCTGGACTTCTCTGTGTGGGGGGATTTTCTTTCAGCACTTCAGACTGGATTTCTCGCACCACCTGAGCTGGGCGTGTTGGCTGGGGCTTGTTTCTGGTCTGCTTCTCTGCTCGTCCACGTTCATTAGATGGTCGCAATTTGTTCTTTTTGATTATTCGACCCACAGTAGCTTTGGATACCACAGTACCATTTCATTTGCATAATTCCACAATGCACGAAAGACTGAAGTTAGCGTCGGAAAGGCCAAACATATACCCTTCCCAAAAAGCTGTGATTTTGGAAGCCATGTTTCAGCACGAAATGTCCCAAATAACAGCAACAAGTGTATAAAAGCTAATCCCCATGAATAGTGGACGAGTCATGCAAATTACATTCCGTTAAGGTCATAGGCGGCGTTTAAAGTCGTCTCATTTTATCTGAATCAACCCTCTGTATTCCTTCTTGACAAATCGATTGTTATATGACATGCCAGTATCTTTGAATTCTTTACATTCACTGTTTTTAGCACGTGAATTAGACTTGAAGGGGTCCACGAAAATTTCTGAAAACTTGATACGGCCGAGCTAAGACTTTGATGGTCATATTTCTGAAAGCAGAATTTAAAAAAGTTAAGCAGTTTTCAAGTTATCGTGCAAACGGCGGAAGGCCGGACGGACGGCCGGATAAACGTACAGACCAAGGGCGCATTCTTATAAGTAGCTTTTATGCTAAAGCTCATAATAATAATAATAATAATAATAATAATAATAATAATAATAATAATAATGTGCCAACAACAGGGAATAACCCACCATAAAAACCGTAGGGTGAGACCCAATGTTGCCCCCCCAACAGTCCAGAGCCCAAAATGGGGTCAATGATGAGAAAACATATAAAATAAACTAATAAAATTAATAAAAAGTAGAAATTAGAAAGAAAATCAAAACCCAAAAAACAGGCCAAATCAAACAGAAACAGAGAATACAATATAATAAATAATGACAAGGATAATATAACAATAAAGTAATAATAATAATAATAATAATATGACAACAACTGAGGGCTGAGGGAGCATACGTCTAGAAAACCTAGACAATGGACCTCAAGTTGCCCCCCACAGGCAAGACCCAGATTGGGGTTGATGAATATAAATAAAAAAGGAAAAGAAAAGAGAAAAAATAAGAACACTAAAAGTTAAAACAAAAAAAGAAAAACAAAGAGAAAATTAAGAAAATAAATGGACATGATAGTCTTTGGCAGCAGATAAATTAAAATCTTTAAAATTAACCATATTATTAACTTATTAATTAAAACTAACTTATTAACGGGGTTTATGCGTTCAATGTGTGAGTTCCATCGAATAACAGAATTTATAACATAACCCCTACGTGTTACCCTTAATGATTGAAAATTAAAATCTGTTAGTAACGGAAGAATGTTAATTCTGCCATGATAGACACTTAATAAAACATTAAAAAGACAGTTATTGATGATACGATGAATGTTAAAATTGTTATGAACTAAATATGTTAAGTTATTTTTCAGATGCCTTCTCAAGAAGGTATTAAAACTAAGACATTTGCTCTGAATTTTGTTCAGAGCTTGGACGTTACCGCCTGACCAGATCCAAGCGCAGTAAATTATCTTAGGGATGACAAAAGCTTTAAATAACGTACTAAAGACTCGAACATCCGAGAAAAAGTGTAGAGATCTCTTTATCATACCTAATCGGCGCGAAATATCCATATAAATCTGATTAATGTGATTACTGAATGAACAGTTATCTGACAAAGTCACTCCGAGATCCCTAATAACGCTGGTCCGAGTAAGGGAGTCATTGTTGACATGATATTTTAAATAAAAAGGGCGCTGTTGATCGACTAAACGTAACGACGAAAGATTTCTTGGCATTTAATTCAGACCGTTGTCTCTGGCCCATTGATGCACACGTAACAGTGCCTGTTGCAGCCTATCTCAATCTCTCCAGTCGTCTACGGCATAATATAGTTTTACATCGTCAGCGTACATTAATATTTGCAGCTGGAAGACGCATTCACGAGGGGAAGATCTGTGACGAAGATGTTAAATAATAAAGGACCGAGGGGAGAATCCTGCGGTACACCGCTTTTAATGGGAAAAGCAGGAAATGCTTGATCTAAGAAACGCATTCTGAAACTTCTGCCGTTCAACATTGAGCTGAATCAATCTAAGGCACGATTTGATAGTCCAGCATAGTTTAACTTGGTCAACAGACAAGACATGTTAACCTTGTCAAACGCCTTAGCAAAATCCAGAAATAAAGCATCTACTTGTTTCCTATTGTCCAAGTGACGCGTGACTTAATGCATATAAATTGCAAGGTTAGATTGAGTACTTCTACTGTTACGAAAGCCGTGTTGAGCGTCAGGAAGAAAACTCTTCACATGACTTGATAATTGGTCAGCAACCAAAGTCTCGAGTAACTTTGCAGGGAAGGAAATAATAGTAATGGGCCTATAGGCTTTTTGTACGGACGCCTCGGTTTTCTTCGGAATTGGGTGCATGAGTACGTTCTTCCAGGCACTGGGATAACGTCCAGTAGTAAAAGAGACATTGAATAAATGAGTAATGTGTACGATCATGCCATTTAGACAGCCCTTAAGAAAAAAGTCAGGGATATTAACCGACGTACAAGCTTTGGACGCGGTAAGTTTTTTTGAACAATCGATAATCTGCTGTGAAGATACTGTTTGAAGCTGAAAATTTGTATTGATGGAACTCCAGTACTCAATAAGGGTGGCGTTGTCCAAAGCAGGAGTAGCATCGTTATTCATTGTAGAGGCGAATGTAGAAGCGATCTTAAATAACTCGTCGTTTTCAAGTTGAAGGGATTTAGACTTGCTCGAATTTAGGCACTTCCGGGAAATGTCCCAGAAAGCGCGCGGATTTGAGCAAATCTGCTCTTCGAGACCGCTAAAATAAGCTTGCCGATCGGCAGTCCATAATCTCTTGAAAAGTCTTCGCGCTTCGACAAATTCAGCATAATCTTGAGCTGACTGTGATGCTTTGAATTTCTTATGGCAGCGTTGCTTGTCTCGCCAGACGCTTCTGGTAGCTGCGGACGTCCATCTGGGAAAGCAGGGCTGCTCCTACGCCTTGGCAAGTTCCCATTTGTTCGATCATGCTCCCAATGGAACAGTGATATGAATGGCATTCCTGATCCTATCCGTGATCATGTTCCCAATGTCATCAACGTCCTCGGAGGCCAGGATACTATGCCAATCGCTGCTCTCAATGATCCGATAAAGACTTAAAAATCTCCTGAATAGAAGTTATACTCCGAATCTCTGATGAAGGCGTGTTTCTCGAAAACAACAGGTAGAAATAAAAACAGAGGAGGATGATACTCATCGGGGGTTACTACAGCCTCGTCGGCTTTGCTTACCGATAAATCGATGTTTGTAAAAACCTTATCTAAGTTTCCACCGTATTTGTTAAAAATACAGTTAGCATTAACCAGGTCTAACTCGCTTAGCCAACTTTTCACAATCAGATTTCTCTGGTTGGAATAATATGATTGATAGAGATGGTCACAAGCGTCAGAAAAGTTAAAATCACCGACTATGACGCAATCAGACGGGGATCGCATTAGGAAATCTGAAACTTCATCAAGGAAAATTTCAAAGTCCTTGTTACGTAATAGAGGTGGAATATATACATTCACAATAATGAGCGAAGAAAAGCGACGAGAGGACTGATGACAAATAACCTCCACTGCAACTACGTCGACTAGTTTAACTGAAGTAGTAAATCTCCATGCAGTTACTTTCCATTCTTTAGGTACGGCGATAAGGACGCCCCCGCCGCGATCCTTGCAAGTACGGTCGCACCTAAACACACTAAAACCATCTCCAAAATGGGTGAAATCGGAGATGGACTCATTAACCCTTTAATGTTCAAACATAGTTCCCCCTAATGGAAAATTATTAAATTGAGAAAGTGGATTAATATCGCAATAAATAACAGTCATTATGTGGTTTTATGTACTTGTTTTTAATATTTTTAAAATTATTAATTGTGACCAAATGGTACATTTTCCCTATAAGGAATAGTTTTCTACGCTAGGTTCCAAACACACACACACACGTACAAAATATAAACCAAATGTACAAAAATCTTAAGTATAATGGGAATATGATACAGACCAAATGAGGCATAAAACCACTCCAAACCCAACAAAGGCCTTCGTAAATGAAGGTCTATAAAGAAATAATTAACATGCCAAAATTAAGATTAACCCACATGCCTCCCACCACAGAATTATCATGGCTTACTAAAATTACAATAAAATACAAAAAAACACTTGAAATAATATAAATACAAGTTTTACAAAACAAAAGCCATAGCTTAAAGAAAGGAATGTTCATATTTACAAAAGTCCACACATAAACCTGACTGAAGATTGCAGAAAGACAGGTTACCAATCCACCACAGAAAAAGAAAACTACCATACACAAGTCCAAGATAGACAGGCTAGTGTTGGGACATCACTAGACACTGTCCGTCTAACTATCTTGTTGGCAAAGTCCAATCCACGGCGACATAAATGAAGGTTGACAAGCACGAAAGGAGATGATCAAGCAGCGACGGCGAAGATAGGAGAGCGCCGTAGGCAAGTGTGACATTCCATGTCAGTGTTGTGTTTTGTCTGGGTTGTCTCATGGGTCCGGCGGAAACCCTCAAAATGCATAAACATATAAAAATTTAAGTTTTCTTCGTATTTAATGGCCATCCTTTGTGTGGAACATAATAAAACAGTTTTTTCCACCTGTCAAACAGAGCACCATCTCAAACTTCTAACAACGAAGCCGGCTCGTTCCTTTTTGATAGTATTTGCATCTTCCTCGAGTGTCAGAAATGAACAGGTCAGTGAGCAATTTGGTCGTATCTAGAATCGTCATCTGGCCTGGGATGAATGGGTTTTCGAATTTTGGGTTGGGGTACGACTAGATCTTCACTTGAGGGTCTTCCATATTTTGGTTTACCACAATTCCGTAGAGTAGCCACAATTTGAAGACGAAAATGCTTCAGTGGTGTTTGCTACTGCTAGTCATGTATAGCAGATAAGCATTTACAATTGCAAAAACAAGTAGATATCCAAAAATCGGTATGTACCATCGTTTAGCTTTTGCTGGTCTTCTGTACAATGTTATCAGGTTATCCACACCATCCATTTGTTTACATGTTTGTTGTGCTCTTAGACTACAGCTGGTCAATCAATGGGAACCTTTTTCGCTTTTTTTACCCCATCGTGATACAGAACTGTTTGGTTCTTGTCTGCAGAACGTGCTCGCAAATATAACACATATATTGTCTGCCCATTTCACAAGTATAAATAATTCTTGATTTGCTAGACATGAAACGTCAACATCAGATTCATTGTCAGAATCACAAATCTGATATTGATCAGGATCAATTGATTTGTTTGAGAAATCTACAGATTCCTCATCATCAGGGCTAACTGATCCATCAGAATGAAGTGCGGAAATAGGAACTACAAGTTTGAGAATCTGCTTATCTGCCCTTCCATAAAAAAATAATGGAAAACATAGTCTGCAAAATTTAGAAAATGAATTGTTAGTAAAAATATATTTTCCTATTTTTATAAATAAAATGAAAGTTTCCTTATATAAGGACTACATATTTAGTGGACAATGTTATCGTTTGGTAATAAAATAACCGCCATTTTGAAAACTGACGAAATTGGTGTTACCAAATGGTAACATGTGTTTTTGAGATTCACTAGCTGAATAAATGTCCCTATACATTATCATTACTACATCTTACATTTTGAAGAATGAATTCACATGCAACTTACAAAGTATGCTGTTACTTCTTTCTACAGATATTCACATAGAAA
Organism: Rhysida immarginata; assembly: GCA_023313115.1. Classification (NCBI taxonomy): domain Eukaryota; kingdom Metazoa; phylum Arthropoda; class Chilopoda; order Scolopendromorpha; family Scolopendridae; genus Rhysida; species Rhysida immarginata. Next base: position 181,989 of record JAHWFO010026987.1, read on the forward strand.
ACAGCACGTGATCAGAGGTCGTTCACACATCTGAGCACACGGTCTTTATTCTCAAAATTTCAATTCACGTTTCTTTTATATTTCAGTCAATAGGAGGCAGCACTAGTTAAAAATGACATCACTGATGTATCCAAATGGTCACAAAGAACAGTAACAGCAAAGCTGATGGCTTTATTAGCTATACTTGATGCTTTTATTGCAAGTTATCATTGTACGCAACTCTCGCACATTCTGGTAATAGATTCCGCTAACCATTTCGATCGATGACCACCTCCTCCTGGCTAGTATCAGCAGAATGCCCTTGCGTGCGAATTGATCCTTTCTCCAAGATTGGATCATCCTCGTTGGGCGAGTCGATCTGGCTGGCATGCAATTTGCCAACAAACAAAGAAAGCAGCACACCCTCGGGCCAAATGGAAGCATCGAAAAGCCGATCAAAGTCGTGCGCATTAAGAAAAAGAACAAAAGATGAATAAGTTTGAAATTGTGTCTTAATCTTAATAATAATAATAATAATAATAATAATAATAATAATAATAATAATATTCTGGGTAAAAACTACGTAAGTCGGTTCATACCTTCCTCTTCAAATAATACCGCCTAATTGGAACTTTCAGTGCTAAGGTATGGCATGTAATATATCAAACAACTCGTAACAAAGTGTCACGAGTGAATATAACGAGTAATTAATGATAATGGGAATTGGTTTAGTAGCACGTTTCGTAGTGGTACCATTTGGTACCGTTGGAACCTTCAATGCTAAGATATGGTATGTAATATATCAAATAGTTCTTAACGACGTGCCACGAATGAATGTAATAAGTGATTAACGATAGTGGGAGTTAGCTTAGTAGTATGGGTTCTAATGGTACCATATATTACCTTAACAAAAATTAAACATTGTGGAAAGGAACAACCAAAAAGGGAAGGAACCTCTAATCCACAAGGAGATTCGAAATATCGGATATCCATTTCGGCTACCAAGTAGCCATCTTCAGCGATGAGAGACAAAAGTTAAATAAAGAAAAGCTTTCTTTAACTGACTTTTGTGTCTCATCGCTGAAGATGGCTTCTTGGTAGCCGAAATACGTAGCCAGTATTTCAAGTCTCCTTGTGGTTAGAGGTACCCTCCCTTTTTGTTACCTTGTAAACTTTCAATTCTAAGATATAGCTTGTAATATAAAAACCAACTCCTTACCGGTTGTTATACCTATTGTTATCCATTGCTTATTGTTATCAAGAGTATATTGCTGTTAAGACTAACAATATCTATAATTAATTACTGTTAGATAATTTGCTAATTGCTAGTAGCTATTCGCTTGCTTCAAGGCCTAGATGTTAGCGCAGAAACGCTTTAGTAATATAATATGAAGAAATAACAGGCGCTTACATTGAACACTTCAGCAATTGAGGTTCACTTCGTGTAACATTAAAGAACTTTTATTTGTTCAAATGTACAAAGAATTCTCTCCATTTAACCTTTCAGTTCTTCAAGTTTGTTCGTTTTAATTCACTCTTTACGTTAGTTTACTTAAATAGTAATTTACAATTTAGTTTTCAAATTTATATATTTTCTCTAAAGTGTTTTAAAATGTAAGGTTAATTCAAGGTATGTATGTACGATGTCTCGGTGCTATAACACGAAAATGTGCTCCTTTTATCCGCTTTGACGGTAAAATCATTCTTGTTTATTGTGTAGCAGAGGAAAGAATCGAAGATGAAAGAAGTTCAGATGTTCAACGATTTTGGAAAAAAAAATAACATTCTCTTAAATGATATAAAAAAATTTCCCAACTGCCTAACCAGCGATTTTTATTCTTTTCATCTTATTTTTATAGTTCGCCTCATTGTGGTATGCCTTGGCTGGAACTCCGCATTTATGGTAATATTTTCTTCGATTCTGTCTTTCTCCGATCTCTCGCAAATCACCTCCTCTTCATTCACTCCGTTCCGTGCTCTTTCTATCGGCGATTATTCGTTTGAACCTTCCTTTGTTCATTGGCAATCTGTCCGCGATAACACATTGAACCAGACTCTGTGCTTGATGCGATTTTATTTGAATTTTGTGCCGAGAGCACAGAAATGATTAATCTGGCACGTGATGAAGCTGCGTAGGAAACAGACGAACAGAATAAGGGATTAGAAATTTCGTGCTGGAGCGTGAAACTCTAGCATCAAAGGATGGTCAGCGAAAATAGACGAAAGAGCAAGTGCTCTAATATTTCAACCTATGAATGAGAAAATTCGGAATAGAACGATTAGTATTATCTTATGTGTTACGTGCTAGCGCTGTGTAAATATAATTATAGACAGAAAATGAGGGATAATAAATCTAGTTGTATATTTGATGAACTTCACATCAAATTAAAGCTTAAAAAATTACAGTCAAACGAAAGTTGGAATTAATGACACAGGCCAACGATGAAAAATCATCTTGAAAGAATTTACCTTATTTTTGTGGTTTTTAGTCTGTGCTGAATCCGAATCTGTTTTTAGATTTTTTCTATCACGTCACCTTTCCAAGTTAGGCACATAGAGACTGCAATGCTAAAGTAATGGGTCTCACATATTTTTGGGCCACAAGGAAATTTATTAGGCCCTAAACTCTGAATAATTGAAAAGGTAAAAAAAAACAAGAAATCTGTGAGTGAAAGGTAAAAACTACCTCAGATACAAAAAAAAAAGCATAAGAATTAGCTCTTAACGTTAAAGATGACTTTAGAAAACTATTTTTTGTTGGTCTGTGTAATTCGAGTTACTGTTCGTAGTCCTTTGAAAGTCTACGATGTCGTTTGATGTAGCCCACATTCAAGGAAAGGTACGTTCGATGAATTCCATCGATGCACATATCCGAACCGATGAGTGTCATTTTAAATAGAACAAATAACAGAAGTTAGCTAGCCGTAAATAATCCTACTCCAAGTTAGTAAAAAAAATAAGCAAGTCCAATCAATAGGCAATTTCATTGCACATCTACACTATGTGAGCATATTATTATCACCACCCTGTCAGTATCTCGTTGGGGCACCTTTTGCCTTTAATATTGCGGTGATTCTTCGTGGCATTGGTTCCACGAGATGTTGGAAGGTGGTGGGAGGAATCTGACATCATACCTGATGGATAGCACTGTCTAGTTGTGCTAGATTAGACGGTAGTGGATCCAGCCGTCTGATGGTTCGTTCGACTTCGTCCCACAAATGCTCAATTGGAGTGAGATCTGGGGATTATGGGGCCACCGAAGTAAAGTAAAGTCCCCCTCATGTTCCTGGAACCACTCTTGCACAATAGGAGCTCTGTGGCATGGCGCATTGTCTTGCTGGAAATAGCCATCTCCATTGCGGTACACCATCAACATGACAGGGTAGACTTGATCGGCGACGATACGGAGGTATGCTGTGCCATCCAGGCGTTGTTCAACACGTATTAACGGACCCAACGCATGCCAGGAAAACATTCCCCAGACCATAACACTGCCCGCACCGGCCTGAAGGGTTGTACTCATGCATGCGGGGGTCCATGCTTTCGTGCTGTTTCCGCCAGATTCTCACGCGGCCGTCTGCATGGTGTAACTGGAATCGTGATTCGTCAGACCATATGATTTGTTTCCACTGCTCGATAGTCCAGTCCTTGTGCTCCTGAGCGAATTGGAGTACTTTCCGCTTGTTGGCTGCAGACAGCAAAGGTGTGCGGACAGGTCTTCGGCTTCCGCATCCCATGTTGAATGTGCGGCGGACAGTGCATTCATAGACCGTTTTGGAGGACCCCTGATTAAGGTAAGCAGTGATTTGAGGCACAGTTGCCCTTCTGTTATCCTTTACCAGTCTCCGTTCTGTCCGATCATCAACCATCCGCGGACGGCCACAACGCGAACGTTCAGACCCCGTCTTCCGGCTAACCGTCCAGTCTCGAAATACTTTAACGACGGCTGCTCTTGAGCACCCCACGAATGCTGCTGTTTCGCTGATACTCGCTCCGTAGCTCCGAGCACCTACAATCATCCCGCGTTCGAAGGCTGTTAAATCGCGTCGTTTACCCATAGTTGAAGAATGGAACACGTCTACTGTTGTCGACGACACTCAATTCCGTTTTTATATTGGTCCGGCCCGCTAGCAACATTGTGGCGAAGTCCGTGCGCGTATTTGCATAAACATGTCAGGTGGTCATAATAATATGCTCACTCAGTGTATATGCTGAATTCAGCAACTTCAATATCACACATAAATTTAGACGGAGGTTCAGAAATCACAGTCCACACGTCGAAATGGCACAGATAATTTACCGTACATCCGTAGTCCAGCTGGCATGGAATATTACTACCAGGCATTTACGTTTTTGCTGACTCGGCTCACATTCATTGCGAATTTTTAAAACCGCTGAATTAACCATTTCGGCTGTGATTATAGAAGATTTGTTGAAGCAGGTTGTTACGATTTGGCATTGCATAGGGGAATTGACAGAGGATATAGATATTTATTGTATTCCAGGGTTCTTGTGTCTCGTCCATCTCTCCTACATTCGTAAGAGGATATAGAGGAAGACTTCACACAATCAGAACTAAAAACCTTCTGATTACCGTAATTTTTCTCTATCACGTGGCCTTACGCTTCTCTCCTCCTCGCCAGTCGCCTCTTCCATAGTCTCCCCGAGTACGCGGGTTCGATCCCGGCCGAGGACGACGAGGATTTTTCAGGGGTAAATCCTGAGATCACGCACTTCCTTCGGAAGGGAAGTAAAGCCGTTGGTCCCGTGTAGTCGTTTGCCGGCTGCACGTTAAAGAACCCTTGCGAGGCAAAATTTGCGGCCCCTATAACGCCGTCCTGAAATGACCATAGCAGTTGAAAAGGACGTTAATACCAAACAAACCAAACCAAACCAAACCATAGTCTCATTCGCCCCTTTCTCTCTTGACGAGGGGATGGCGCCACGGATGCTGAATTCGAGTAGAAACATCTTGTTTGATATTTCTTCGATTTAAGCCATGACACTATGGACTTCATAAAAACTGATCTTCATAGGGTCTTTCTCATTTTTCAAAACTCATTATCACCTCCTTAGTCAGTTCAGATTGACGGTTTTCTTCAACGATCACGAACAAAAGAATACGACGGAAGCGGAATATGCAAATTTAATTGCAAGAATTGTGGATGTATTTATGTAGGACTAAAAAGTCATTCCTTGAGTGATACAAAAACATAGATCAAGCGTGAACGGAGATCATGGTAAATCATCTACACATTCTTGCACAGATAATAAATAAACTGAAAGTCTCAATAATTATTTTTTTCCTGACCAACCTGAGCCTAATTATAATATTATCCAATTGATGGACCTCCTTCCTGTTATACAGGCATGTAAAATAACGTGAGGTATCCAGAGCCCTCTAGTGAGTAAAGTAATGGACGAAACATAACTAAATTTGATGGGCGTACATAGTGGACCATGGGGTTTCGATTTCTAAAAAAATAAAAATTATTACCAAATGTCCCCATCAATAAAATTTTGGCCCTGTTTACCGAATAAAATGCATTAATTTGCATAAACGCGTTCCGTGTAGCGATCATGAGTATAAAAAGAAAAGCTAGGAGAATTCTCATCATTCTGAGGCCAACTGCCTTGCGATGGTTCTTACTTTACGGGTCCGTGCTTTTTTAGTCAACCTGTATTATCAGCGGAACCAGAATCCCAGTGCTGCCCTTCGTGAATTTCGTCGGTTAGAGAAGTTGCGAAAAGGACTGATGAGCATAACAAACTTACGAAACATGATTCAACGATTTGAAACTACAGGAACTCTAGCGCAGCAACCAGGCCGGGACGCAAAGCGGTTAGTCAGCAGCAAATTGAAAAAGTTGCAACTGCTGTTGTCGAACAGGAGATGGCGAATGTGCAGGGTACCAGCAGTGATCGGGAAGTATCCCGGCACACGCAGATCCCATACTCAACGGTGCGGAAGATCCTGCATCAGATCTTGAAGTTTTACCCGCATAAAATCTCTTAAGTTCAAGAATTGCTCCCTGGCGATGCGGCCACCCGATTGGATTTTTCATTGAAATTCTTAGCACGCATGCAAGTTGATGGGTACAATGCCGTGGCAGATTTTATGGAGTGACGAATCACACTTTCATTTGAACGGTGGTATTAACACACAACTGCCGCATTTGGGCTGCGAATAATCCGCATGCTTGGGTGCAGGAGCCTCTCCGCTCGCCAGAAGTCAGCGTTGTGTGGCTCTACAGCATTTGTTATCATCGGTCCTTGCTGTTACAAGAAAAATCGTGCAACTATTCAAGAGAAGGGTCTTCCATACTGGGTGCAGGCCATAATTCCGACACCCAGAATCCCGACACCCAGAATCCCGACACCCAAAATCCCGACAAGCCACGATCCCGACAAGCCACAATCCCGACAAGCCAAAAATTTAAGAGAGTAAGAAGAAAAATATGCAGGCAGAAAAATAGAAGAAATCAATGTTCCTCTCTATCTCCGTACGACTCCTAACTGGGGAAGGATTTTTATTAGAGATTCAAGGATTGGACAAGAGAATACTTCTTTTTACGACAAACGAAAGCGTGCAAAGTTTGTCTAGAGCACTCTACTGGATCATGGATGGTACGTTCACAACTGTTCCCACAATTTTCTATCAGTTGTACACAGTTCATGCTCCAGTGGGGGACGAGAACGCAAGACTTCTGCCTTTAGTTTACGCGTTGATGACAAGCAAAAGCTGAGATGCCTCCCGAATCTATCGATGTAGTGAACTGGTTCGAAAAAAACTACATTCACGGGAGAATAAGACGTCAAAATCGTGGACAAGTTATACGTTCTCCGCCTATATTTCCACCCGCACTGTAGCATATCGCAGATTCAATTGAGCTTGTCATTCCACGTGCTCGGAATGCCGTAGAAGAACAACAACGAGTAGATTTAGAAGTGGAAAGTATTTTTCGCGGTCAGCCATGTCCTACTCCGAAGAGAACTGTACTCCACAGAGAGAGAGAGGACTTATGACAGTATTTAGAGACAGAGTAAACCGACCATTGATGGACTATCTTCGTGGTATTGCACATAACGTCTCATTTTGATTGCAGACGTTAAAGTTTTGTGTTACAGTGTTGTGTGTGACTATTTGATGAACAAAAATAATAAATACCGGGTGGGCAAGAAATAACGTGAGGTATTCAGAGCTCGCTAGCCGGAATTCTATTAGGCCAAATGCAGTACATTTTGGTGTATATACTTAGTGAAACATGTTTTTCGTTTTTATGCAAAAAGAAAAAAAAAAAAAAAAAGTACCAAAAGTCGCCATAGAGGGCGCTTATTTCAAGAAAATAATGAATACCTAATTGTCAAATGAACAAATACCGTACAAACCAACTTTAGTAACAACAATAAACAATGTTTTATTTTTAATTACAAATGTGTTTCAATATGACCACCAGTGTGCTGCATGCGGTACACGACATTTTCTACGGCAGCTCGCAGCCTATCTGCATTAATTAGTCTGATATGTAACGTTATTTGATCCTTTAAGGTTGAGAGGTCAGGAACATGTGCTTGATACACAAGGCTTTTCAAATATCCCCATAACCAAAAATCACAAGGGTTGAGATCAGGCGACCTGGGTGGCCATACCATGGGAAATGCACGACTAATTATTCTGTTGTCTGAAAAACGTTCTCGCAAGATCTGCTGCACCTGACGTCCGATGTGCGGTGGCGCACCATCCTGCATAAAAATGGTAGAATCCAGACAACCCTTTTTCTGCAATCGTGGTATCACAAAATTCTCAAGCATATCGGCATACCTGGCAGAATTGACGGAACAAGTCACCGGACCACGGGGACGGATTTCTTCAAAAAAGTACAGGCCGATGATGAAAGAAGCAGTAAAGCCGCACCATACTGTTAGTTTCGGTGAATGCATAGGAGTTGGCAGACACACTTGTGGATTTGATGCAGCCCAAATACGGCAGTTGTGGGTATTGATATCACCATTCAAATAAAAATGTTCCTCATCACTCCATAAAATTTGCCATGGCCATGCATCATCCACTTTCATACGTGCTAAAAATCTCAACGAAAAGTCAGTTCGGGTACGTTCATCTCCAGGAAGCAATTGTTGAACAGGTGTGAGTTTATAGGGATAAAATGTCAATATCTTATGCCATATTTTCCTCACCGTCGAATATGGGATATCTGTTTGGCGTGCTATTGCGTGTGCACTGCTGGTACCCTGCACAATAGTCATCTCCTGTTCCACAACAGCAGTTGCAACTTCTTCAGTGTGTTGCTGCCTGATTCGTTTGCGTCCCCGGCCTGATTGCACTCCTAGAGTTCCGGTAGATTCAAATCGTTCAATCATTTTCCGTAAGTTAGTTATGCTCATCGGTCCTCTTCGTAACGTTTTCAATCGCCGGAATTCACGAAGGGCAGCACTTGCATTGTCGCTCTTCTGATAAAACAACTTGACTAATAACGCCCGGTCAGGCAGAGTAGGCGTCATCGTCAGGCCATTCGTTCGTGAATGATGGGAAATCCTCAGCCTTGCCTTTTATTGTCGTGATTGCTCAACACGGAATGCGCTTATGCAAATGTATTCATTGTTTTCTTGAAATAAGCGCCCTCTTCGGCGACTTTTGGTACTATTTTTTTTTTTTTTTGCAGAAATCGAAACTGCATGTTCCACTAAGTATATACACCAAAATGTACTGCATTTGGCCTAATAGAATTCCCGCTAGCGAGCTCTGAACACCTCACGTTATTTCTTGCCCACCCGGTATTTAGATAGAATCGCAATTAATAAACATTTTTTAATAATAAAATAAACTAAAAATATTAATAAAGCTAAATATATAAGTCGGAAATTCGGTTTTTCGGGATTGTGGCTTGTCGGGATCGTGGCTTGTCGGGATTGTAGCTTGTCGAGATTTTGGCTTGTCGGGATTTTGGCCGTCGGGATTCTGGGTATCGGGGATTGTGGCTGTCGGGATTATGACCCTAACCCAAACTACCACACTGCAACCAGACAAGACAATTACGAAAAAATTTTTTAGTCCCCCGTACAATCGCCCTCTGATTAGGGGATTGGAAAGAATTTTCAAAACTTTTGATTTTAAGTTAGCTTTTAATAGCGAACTCTCACTGAAACGGCTGCTGGGAGGTTCCAAAGTTCGTATACCACCACGCAAAAGGTCCGGAATATACCTTCTACCCTGTGGAACCTGCCCCAAGAAGTACATAGGCCCGACACGACAGAGAGCACCTGGACCATATTAAAAACAACAGACTCTGCAGGTGGTTGATGAACCCAGAAGACTGAATTTTTTGGAATCCTGGGAAATCATGGAAAACCAGGGCGACTCTTTATTGAATCTGGACACTGGGCCCATGGACTTTCTCCCGTGGGAAATTTTTTTGGAACACACAAGGAAAACTTCTCCTACCTAGCTGAGCTCTCGCTGAGCCCTCTTCTAGGTCGGCGCTTCTACGAACCAATAGTTTTTTTCCCCTTCAAGATTTTCTTCCCTTTCTCTTTTCATTGGCTTAACTTTACTATAAATACCCCTCACCTCACTCTGTAAATCGATTCATACTGATGATGGCTACGTTGTAGCCGAAATGTACATTTATGGAATGTCAAATAAACTCTTTGTGGAAATACTGGAAACCATCACCTCCTCCTTCTCTTCATTTTTTGTGACATCTAAACCGGCACTTTTATAAGTTTTAAAGATTCCTAGTAAAGTTTCTAAAGCTAATAATGTAAAAATGTCCGGCATTTGTAGCTAATCCTTTAGTCTCTTAAATTCATTCTAATTTAAAGATTTTAAAATCAATTAGTATTAACCTAGATGTCTATAAATGTATTCCATCGACTAGCTTTAGATGGAGATAGTCGTGTTAAGTTAAAATTAAAAAAGTATTGTTATTGATAGAATATCTCTCCGTACATTTCAATATTTAGAAAAAAAGTCTAGGAAAAAAAGAATCAAAGCAAAGACGAGAAAATTTTTGAAACTATTAAATCTTAAGAATAATCCATATATCGATATATCCATATATATATTATAAATCAGAGTCTATTGGAACGTTTGTCCTTTTACAACTCAAAAAATACTCAACGAATCTTCACGAAATTTTCTATGTACGTAGTTAGTGTCACTGTGCTTTAGGTAGGATACTTTTTATATTGTATTTATGTCAATTTTTTAAGTTATTCTTATTTTTCGAAAAATTGAATTGTTTTCAAAGGATGCCACTAGATGGCGATACTATCTTATCGAAAAGTTGAAACTGTCAGCTGATGTTACGTATTTGTTGCTGAAGGCTGCGAGCTGACAGTTTTGTTAAGTTGTACGATCGTTAAATTATATTGTTATGTTTGAGATGTAGGCGAATTCATGCAACAGAGTAGACTAAAATCGCTTCTTCCAAAAATACAGCAATCCAATTGCTGACTACAACAATAGAATTTGCGCGGAAACTTTGAGGAATGGTTTTGAATTAATTATTCCTCGGGCCCAAAATCGTCAAAAACAAAGAAACCACACAGCTAAAAATACCACGGCTCACTCCTTCCCAGAATTGCCATATGGCTTCAATTGGCTTCACTTTGATGGCGATGTTAACAATAGGATTCGGGATCTACCTTTAATATACGTCATTGGAACAAACAGCCCGAGCAACGCCCGACGGGCATATCAGCTAGGCTTTTGTTTTCAAAGGATGTCACTAGATGGCGATGCCAGACGAAGTATGTTTCATTTTATTCATTTTTTCCAGACTTTCAAGATCACAGGTACATATTTTCAGGAATTTGACTTGCTTCTCTCATGGTCAGTTATACGTTGCTTGCTCCCGCGTGTCCAGCTGTCGAAATTTACATGTTTTTGCGCCACAGGGGAAGACATACAACGTTGTTTACCGAAATGGACTTGAATGCACAACTATTTTGCCTGTGTAGCTGATCATTTTTTTTCATTATTTACTTTTGTACATTTAATTTAATTTTCTTTTGTTCCCAGTTCATTGTTCATAAATCATCATTTTTGGTTTAAAATGATTATGAAAGGTTTGGAGAAGGCTTTCTAAACTGTTTCTCATTTTCTTGCATTTCGTTCATACTTTGTTAATCATAGTCAATTTTTAACATAACAAACAATCGTTAAAAAAATTACTCAACACATCTTTTCCACCCAGGCGAAGCCGGGTAATATTGCTAGTAATTTATAATTATTGGGTTTTGTTTATAACATGGAAAGAATTTATTAATTTATAGTGATTATCATAATGATTTAGAAATGAAACGCTTTTACTAGTGTTAGGAAGAAATCCGATTTCTTTTACAGGCTGTCATAAATGTAGTAGTCACTTTAATATTGATTGAGAATAACAGGTAGAATCTAAATAATGCAGAAATGCTTTACAAAACATTCCAAGTGTTGTCTCTACAAAATCTCCTCAACGACGAATTACCGGGTAAATTTCAATTCAACGGAATATTTCTCCGTTTTTGTAGAAAACGGCATTTTAATATTTTATTCCCGAATCCAATTTTTTTTACGGCGCAATTGGAAATTGAATTTCATTTTAATATTGATGAAATTTCTTCCTATTTGTTTATTGATTAACTTGGGGATTTCATCTCTCTCTCTCTCTCTCTCTCTCTCTCTCTCTGTGTTTTTTTTTTTTTTTTTTTTTTCAACGAATCATTACAATTTATGTAGGTTTCCGAGGGTTGACTACTCTGTTTCCAGAATGCATTTAAAAAGAATAAGCGCTACACTTTTTTTTACATAGTAGGTTTCCGTTGACGAGAAGTTAAAAAGAATAATAAATAAATAAAAATTTTGCTGTCATCGCTGAGCGAGATGAAAATGTTCCGCGAAGCGCACATATTGGAGTGAAAGGGGGAAGTCGGAGAAGAGCTCTTTGCAAACAGACCAATGAGAGCGGGGCATTTCGAAATGACGAACCTTGTGAAGGAATGAAGGTCACGAGGGCGCCGTGCCACCTTCGACGAATTCGGCTCATGACGTTGGGAATGTAGCTCACAATATGCATTTCTGTGTAAGCATGTGTTGTCACTGTTCCGTGAACTTCCAAGTGCTGTTGCAGACTAGCCGTTGTAGAAAAGAAATGAAAATTTAATTTAAAAACTCACGTACAGAAGAAAGTTATCAAATTCGACATTTCTAAAAAATAAAAATGTAACAAGGAACATATTTCTAAAATTGCAATCTAGAAAGTTGAAATTATTATCAAATTCCTATTGTTTTAATCTTTCTTTAGTGGTTATCTGCTATAATTCTGTTTACATCATAATTACATATACAGGATATTTCAAAAGGTATAATCCAAACTTCACACACAGGTAGGAGGCATGAAGTTGAACAGATTCTGTTAATACATGAGGGGTCGGAACTCAACCATTGCCAAGGTAACGTTAGAGGGTGAGAGCAGTAATCAGAGTGCACAGAATGCACATGAAAACACATGAGTAAGTATGCACTGTGCACACATTTATTATGGAACTGCGAATCCACTGAAGCTTTAAAAAAGATGCTCAAAATGTGAGCCAGCCATGGCCTCACATGCATGGTATCGGCGTAACATACACTCCCGTATGCGGCCAAAGATTCCGGGCATTTCTCTGATGTCGTCTGATACAACTGCGATGCGAGCTGCCAGATCTTCAATGCTTATCACAGGTGTTCGGTACACAACTGATTTCATTTAACGTCGGCCCCATAAAAAGAAATCCTTGTCAAAGAACTGCAACTTATTTGTGTTGTGCCATCATTTGCATGCTTTGTCACTTGTCATTTGCTCCCCTATTAACTTGACAATGGTTGAGTTCAGACCCCTCATGTATTAACTGAATCTGTTCACCTTCGTGCCTCCTATCTGTGTGTGAAGTTTGGATTACACCTTTTGAAACACCCTGTATAGATCACATAACCCTTGAAGTTCTTATGGCCGTAACAGAGTAAATAAGCCAGAAACTGTGGACAAGATGATATGCTAGCAACAACAAAAAAAAAGAAACCACTGTTCCACAATAAAATAATTTAATGACATTACCAAACAATAGCAAAATAATAAAAAAATAATAAATCAGACGGGAACCGAAGGTATAAAGGTTTGGGAGAAATCCCCTAATGAATAATGGCATGCCCATGAGCTGTGGCATTAGCTCCTTTCTTGCTAATTTGTTTGTTGGAAAGCTTGAAATTCAAGCATTAAAAAAATTTAAATGTTTTCTTGGATTGTGGTTCCGTTATGTGGACGATATTTTTGCTGTCTATAATGAAAGTATACAAGATATTCCTCTGTTTGTTAAAAATCTCAATCAACTTTGTCCTACCATTAAATTCACGTATGAAAAAGAATGTAATAACCTATTTAAGAGCGATCTATGAGCTTACTTAGATTTCTTTCTACAGAGCAATCTAACAATAAGTTTACTGCAGCAATTTTTATTGACTACACAAAAGCATTTGACACCATGTCTATTCCCCATTTACTTTTTAAGCTCTCTTTTTACTATAACATTCGTGGACCTCCTCTAAATTGGCTCTATAACTTATTAAGTAATCGGCGATATTACTTAGGATTTCTGGCAAATCTTCTTCAATCTTGACTCGTAATCTTGGTATCCCCCAAGGGTCGATTTTATCTCATATCCTGTCTCTTAACACAACCCTTAGCCGCCTTAAATGTTGGAATGCAATGAATCTGCTAACTGTCAATGTCGACAAAACTAATGTTTTTTTTTCAACGGAATAAGTGTAATATACCTGTTTCTACTCCAATTTTTTTATGATAATCCTGTACTAGAATATTTAAATATTTGGATTTAACACTCTCATGATTTGACATGGGTCCATCATATTGATTCGCTTGTTTCTAAACTGAACAAGAAACAGGGAATGATCTCCCGATTAAATTACCTTCCTTGTCATATCTTGTTGTTACTTTAGTTTTCTTGGATTCGTTCCTCTCTCTGCTACTGTATAATATTTTTGGAATCTTTCACTTCTTACAATCTAACAAGACTATTGAAACTTCAAAAATAGTTTCTGCGAACCCTACTAAAAATTAGTAAACCTTCTTCTGTCTCACACTATTTCTCAGTCGTTGGTATTCCTACAGTCTATCAGATTTATATCATCCAATTATGTTCTTTTATTTACAAAACCATTAATGCTCAATTATTTATTTTTCCTTCTATCATAATTAATTTACACCAAGATATTCGTGGTTTTGCCACTCGTAATGCAGGCAGTATTTACTTGCCTATTGTCCGACGTAATTACCAACCAGGTGTATTTCAATAGTCGGAATTAAGTACTGGCCCTTTTTATCTCCCGAAATTCGTTATTTACCTATCTTTTCTGCTTTCCGCAAAGCATTAAAAAATTTCATTCTTTCTGGTAAGTTGTGTCAATTTATAATCAACTTCTGTAAGCCGATTAATCAACCATCTTAAATACCTTTTTTGAGTATTTTAGACAGAGCCTATTCATGTTCATATATTCTAATATATTACATTTTTCACATAACATATGTCTTATTCTGAGCGATCTTAATTTTATTCAATTTGTCACATTATAATTACTTATAGTCACATTTATTTGCACATTTCTGTTTTCCAATTACGCACGACCAATTGTAGTCACTATCGATTTAATCGAATTAATCAATTTAATTCATTTAACTCTATCTAATTTTATTTATACTAGCATTGTTTATAGCATTCAAGCATTTCATTTGTTATTTGTTATTTTTTTGTATCTTAACTAAATTACTAACTGTAATTTTTTCTTCATTGATCTGCGTTGTACCCACAGAGATCTAACTAGTCGGTCATTAACCATATTGGCTCTGCTGGACACTGCTGTATTATTTTAATCGAAATAAATAAATAAATAAATAAATAAATAAATTATCATTTTTAGATATACCGGGTGGGCAAGAAATAACGTGATTTGAGCTCGCTAGCGGGAATTCTATTAGGCCAAATGCAGTACATTTTGGTGTATACACTTAGTGGAACATGCAGTTTCGATTTCTGCAAAAAAAACAAAAAAAACAAACAAAAAAAAAACAAAACATAGTACCAAAAGTCGCTTATTTCAAGAAAACAATGAATACATTTGCATAAGCGCGTTCCGTGTTGAGCAATCATGACAATAAAAGGCAAGGCTGAGGATTTCCCATCATTCACGAACGAATGGCCTGACGATGACGCCTACTCTGCCTGACCGGGCGTTATTAGTCAAGTTGTTTTATCAGAAGAGCGACAATGCAAGTGCTGCCCTTCGTGAATTCCGGCGATTGAAAACGTTACGAAGAGGACCGATGAGTATAACTAACTTACGGAAAATGATTGAACGATTTGAATCTACCGGAACTCTAGGAGTGCAACCAGGACGGGGACGCAAACGAATCAGGCAGCAACACGTTGAAGAAGTTGCAACTGCTGTTGTGGAACAGGAGATGACTGCTGTGCAGGGTACCAACAGTGCGCAGTACGCGATAGCACGCCAAACAGATATCCCATATTCGACGGTGAGAAAAATATTGCATAAGATATTGACATTTTATCTCTATAAACTCACACCTGTTCAACAATTGCTTCCTGGAGATGAACGTACCCGAACTGACTTTTCCCGTTGAGATTTTTAGCACGTATGGAAGTGGATGATGCATGGCCATGGCAAATTTTATGGAGTGATGAGGCACATTTTTATTTGAATGGTGATATCAATACCCACAACTGTCGTATTTGGGCTGCATCAAATCCACAAGTGTGTCTGCCAACTCCTATGCATTCACCAAAACTAACAGTATAGTGCGGCTTTACTGCTTCTTTCATCATCGGCCCGTACTTTTTTGAAGAAATCCGTCCCCGTGGACCGGTGACTTGTTCCGTCAATTCTGCCAGGTATGCCGATATGCTTGAGAATTTTGTGATACCACGATTGCAGGAAAAGGGTTGCCTGGACTCTACCATTTTTATGCAGGATGGTGCGCCACCGCTCATCGGACGTCAGGTGCAGCAGATCTTGCGAGAACGTTTATCAGACAACAGAATAATTAGTCGTGCATTTCCCATGGTATGGCCACCCAGGTCGCCTGATCTCAACCCTTGTGATTTTTGGTTATGGGTATATTTGAAAAGCCATGTGCACATGTTCCTGACCTCTCAACCTTAAAGGATCAAATAACGTTACATATCAGACTAATTAATGCAGATATGCTGCGAGCTGCCGTAGAAAATGTCGTGTACTGCATGCAGCTATTGGAACAGCACACTGGTGGTCATATTGAAACACATTTGGAATTAAAAATAAAACATTGTTTATTGTTGTTACTAAATTTAAATTTAAAAACATTAGGTATGAATTAAAAGCAATTAATAAAAAATAAAAAATTCCTCCAAAATAAACATAATATAGTTTATTAACCCAACCAAAGAAAAAATTAACCCAACAACCAAAAATTGTAAAAATAAAAATATAAGAAGTCTACCATAAAGGACAAACAGCCCGCCTACCCCTTGACTTAAATGTAACAATTCCCAAAAAATAAAAAATTATTATCGAAGAGAGCAATACAAAGCCAAAAATACTACGCCGAAACAAACACACAATTTAAAAACAAAATACATTTAAAGTCTAAAGTTTGTGGTCTGAAGATTGCAATAAAATAAAATACATACAATTTAAAAAACCGGGTGATATTATTTACACAAGCGTCTTCCAAGATGAAATTCTTCATGGTGCGATGGATGGCACTGGGAAGCGTTAGTAGAAAACATCACACTGAAATAGTGCAACCTCCATGTACACAAGACAAAAATTGTAAGGCGGGACTGCTGACATGGACGGAACTTCTTATACAATGAAGAATTTATATGATGATGAGAATAAAATCCTCCAACAAAAAGTACATAGTAGGCAAAAATGTCGTATCATGACTTAAACGTTTTCAAGCAGTCCGGCTGCTCATCTTCAGAATCAAAGTAGGAGGGAGATACCAAACAAAAAAATAACAAATGAAACAAATTCTAAAAAGGAAGCAGGTGAGTCAAAGGATATGATATCACTCACAAAATGCCCCAATCACTGTGAATGTCGTATGACGCTTTGGCCAGAGTACAATCAGAATTCTTAATAAAGAGGGCCTCCTTAATAATACGTTTATTCAAATTTTGTTCCCTGCCTAAAACTTTTACACCCTTTCAATTAATCTTGTGGCCCATACCATGACAATGTCTGGCCAAAGCATAATCACAATGATTGAGTCTGATCGCTCTCTCATGTTCTTGTAACCTAGAATAATAGAGAGCGACCAGATTGACTAATATAGTTAGCATCATAGTCCGAACATAGAATTAAGTAAATAAGATCATTTTGATTCACTAGCTTTTGAAAAACCAAATCATTATTGTATAATTCTTTGAGATTATATTG
Organism: Rhysida immarginata; assembly: GCA_023313115.1. NCBI lineage: Eukaryota > Metazoa > Arthropoda > Chilopoda > Scolopendromorpha > Scolopendridae > Rhysida > Rhysida immarginata. The sequence goes on from JAHWFO010026987.1 coordinate 199,465, forward strand.
ATCAACATCAATATTGTTTTGATTTTCGTTATCATCTCGAACATGCATGTTGACCAATTTTTTCCTTAGAGTATTATTTATTTTAGGAACTATTTGGATGTTTTCTCCAATTGTTACATTTGGATGTTTTCTCCAATTTTTGGGAATTGTTACATTTAAGTCAAGGGGTAGGCGGGCTGTTTGTCCTTTATGGTAGACTTCTTATATTTTTATTTTTACAATTTTTGGTTGTTAGGTTAATTTTTTCTTTGGTTGGGTTAATAAACTATATTATGTTTATTTTGGAGGAATTTTTTATTTTTTATTGTTGTTACTAAAGTTGGTTTGTACAGTATTTGTTCATTTGACAATTAGGTATTCATTGTTTTCTTGAAATAAGCGCCCCCTATGGCGACTTTTGGTACTTTTTTTTTTTTTGCAGAAATCGAAACCTCATGTTCCACTAAAGCGTGGTTCCCACATGCGTAAAAACAACGGCAGAAACCACAAAGCAGAAAAATTTTATGATGCCACTTCCTGTTTTCTTCTCTTCTGCCCGACTGAAAATTTCTGCCTTTTAAAGTTGGGTTGAGTTCAACTTTTGTGGCACAAGCAAGGCAGAAACGATTGCTCAGCCAATAGAAAACGATCTCTGCAGTGACGTCACAGTGACGTCCTCTCTCTCTCACAAAATAAAAATGTCGGACACTCAGCTCACAAAGGTGAAGAGGTCGAGAAAGAAAATTGATGTAGAAGCGCTAATAGAAGAGGTGCGAAATATATATTTATTAATTAATTAAGCAAATTAAATTGAATAAACAACAGTTGAATGCAAAAATTCGATGTGATGATTGATGAGGAATGAACGAACTGTGTGCAGTCGAAGCCGACCGTTTAGATCGATCGACGGCTTCGGTGCAGTGCATTTGTGTTGGATAGTGCTTCTGCTATCTTATCCTTTTGAGTTTCTGCCATGTGGGACACCTGCAGGAGCAGAAAGTAAAAAGGCCGAAAAAAATACGCCCTGGTTTCTGCTCTCTTGTTTTCTGCCAGTGGGAACCACGCTTAAGTATATACACCAAAATATACTGCATTTGGCCTAATAGAATTCCCGCTAGCGAGCTCTGAACACCTCACGTTATTTCTTGCCCACCCGGTACTTATCTTCCGATTCAACAATTGTTTAATTTTCAATATTTATCAACGTATATTAATTTCATTTGGTTCTGCTTTGTGCCGTTTCGGAGGAGTTAGCTGCACAAAATTGGTCACATAATGACGGATTTTTTTTTCTTCAAAATTTCAACATACGTTCTCGAACCTGATTTTTAAGTCGATTTCAGAAAATAAAATGCGTGTTAGGGAAACGAATACATAGCCCACCACTCTTACAGACCTTACGACGTTTTACCAACCGATTTGCACGATTTCTTGTATAGTATTTGGTCATAATATAAGATGCAATAGAGTAAAGGAGAAGACCGACTCCTTCAGCGTTTTGCAAATGCAGTAAAGCCCCGATAATTCGAGCCCAGAATGTTTCATGCTCATTATAAGCTATTGAAACTAATCATTTCGTCAAAGAGAGCGTGCCGTAGCAGCAGCTTCCCATACGCGTAGTGTTAATGATGTAGGTTCGAACTTCGACTTCGTAGACAACTTTATTTTCTACCATAAAATGCAATTATATTCGCAATATAAATTTACATGACACGAATTAATATATTTTTCTATATTTTTGGAAATAATCGACGATATACGAGTGTGAGCCAAATGAAAACCTCAAAACTCTTTTATAATTTTAATTATTGAGCAAACGTGAATAACAACTGCATTATTTTTCTACATAATCTCTTTTACGTTCAATACATGTTTTCCAGCGTTTACAAAGTGCATAGATTCCTCTTGAAAAAAAATCATTTGGTTGTCTGCGCAGCCACTCGTGCACCGACTGCTTATCTCTTCATCTGAGAGAAATTTCTTTCCACCCATTACCTCCTTGAGTGGCCCAAACAATTTCATCAATCGTTACTCGGCAATTTTCCAACACTAAAGCTTCAACTGTTGCAATATTCTCTGGCGTCACAACTCGTTGTGCCTGACCTGGGCGAGGGGCGTCTGAGACTGCTGTCACACCATTTGCGAACTTCACACTCCAATCATAATCTTTCCGCTGTGACAAACATACATCACCATACTGAAGTTTCATTTTTCTATGAATTTCAATAGGATTTACACCTTCACTACTCGAAAAACGGATAACTGAACGATGTTCATTTTTGGTGCATGTTTGAGGTGGGGCGGCCATCTTTAAACTCCTGCTGTGACGTTGTTTGCTTCTCTCTACTTTCCTGCCACCTACCGGATATTTCTACAACTCATTTTTAACGGATCTGCAGACTTACAACACTGTGGGGCGAACTTTTGAATTTTAATTACAATTTTGCGGTTTTCATTTGACTCACCCTCTATGTGCATAAGTAATTATCATACATAAAAATAAATGTGAGGTGTTATTATGAAGTAGATGGAATTGCACTTATTGCAGGATGATATTTATCGTAAAAAACAAACAAAACAATAACTCTCGCGACATCTTGCGCATCGTATAAAGCTGCGTTTTATGTAGAAGCTTATGGTACTTTTAAAATGTGAATCCGAAAACATATCTCATCTGCTAGTTTTGACGCAAACCATGAATATTGCAACATATTTTCAAAAATGGCAGAAAACAGTTGATGGTGTACAATAGATTGAATTTTGATGTAATCTTCATGAGATACTATTTTATGCTGTTGCTCTAAAAAAAAGGAACAGTTCTGCCCTACGATTCTATTAATAGGAGAAAGTTTTCCTGTTTCACGTATGGTGTTAACACTTTTTAAAAAACAAAATTGCGTGTACCAACAATCACAATTATTTTGTAATTTACAAACAGTCACAGTGCATTAATAATTTTACTCCAAAGTTAATCATAAATGTGCTGAATGTGACGACACATACCTTTTATTTGCTTTTCCTCATGAAAGTGAAAGTTATTATGGTAATTTTTGGTAATTTCTTGATTTGCCTGTTGAACTTTCAAATGTCTTTGTATTGGCCTTGGTGGCTCAGTGGTTAACGGGCATTATCCGTTAACTTCTTTTGTAGATGATTTCTCAGGTCGATATTATTACTACGGGTTAATTTGTTTGCCACTTAAATGTGGCTGAGATGGAGTTAAGTAGGTCTAATCTTACGTTATCTACTCTGTGCCCGAATACGCGGGTTCGATCCCGGCCGAGGACGACGAGGATTTTTCAGGGGGATATCCTGAGATCACATATTTCCTTCGGAAGAGAAGTAAAGCCGTTGGTGCCGGTAGTCGTTTGCCGGCTATACTTTAAAGAACCCTTGCGAGGCAAAATTTGTGGCCCCTATAACGCCTTCCTGATATGGCCATAGTAGTAGAAAGGGACGTTAATACCATCTAAACCAACCATATGTCTTTGTGAAGTGTATAGGGAGGTAACTAATAAATTCAACATGTGATTGTTAGTGGTCCGTTCATCAGATTTTGGAATTTTTTTTTGTTCGGAATTGCATGCTGAACAAGTCTCCAATTGGAATTTTTCGTGTAAGGGTTATGGTTTTTTAGATAGGATTTAAATGTGTCCTAATTTGCATATTTAGGATGATGAAAAGTGCACCATGGGATAGGTCACCAACAGCTTCCTATTCATTGGATTCATCAAAATTGACATATCTGCTTCGGTTACGAAAATAAAAGGGAGGGCTCATTTTTGTATCCACCCTGTAAATTTTACAATATTCATCAACAGCTACCTTTATTTTAGGACCAAACACATCGTAAAAATCCTTTTCTTTGTAGAGTTTTTAAATTCCATGTTGGGTGCTGCTTGACCATGTTGACGACTTTGATTTTATATTTCGGCTTCTTTTCCTCACAACTGTCAGGTGATGATTCGCTTCGTTCGCTTCGTTCCTTTTCTGCCTCTTGGAACTGATGACATTCTTCGTCAAGTTCTTGTAAAATTAATTCTTCAGTTTCCACAAATACAGGGTGATTCAAATCCGATTTAATCGTGTGTAAAACAATTTAAGGGTGTATTATAGGGGTCAAGGTAAACACATAAAATCCTATGAACATGGATCCGAATTTGAACGTTAAGTGAGATATGAACAGAAATAAAAATGCAGCCACCAAGATCAACAAGTTAATAACTCAGGTTCTGTAAAGCCTAGATTAATGAAATTGGGAGGAATAACAGGGTACATATGGCTTTATACACCGTTAAAATTTGATCTAATTCCAACAAGAAGTTTCCGAGTTACTCATTCAACATCATAACACGTGTTCACTTGTAGGTACTAACAACACTTGTTACAATTTTGACTGCGTAACTCAGAAACTTCTCGTTGGAATTCGATCAAATTTTAACGGTATACACAGTCTTATGTACCCTGTTATTCCTCTAAATTTCATTAATCTAGGCTTTACAGAACCTGAGTTATTAACTTGTTGATCTTGGTGGGGGTATTTTTATTTCTGTTCATATCTCAGTTATCGTTCAAATTCGGACCCATGTTCATAGGAACTTTTTGTGTTTACCTTGACCTCTATAATACCCCCTTAAATTGTTTTACACACGATTTGAATCACCCTGTATCTTTTTGCCCAAGATTTCAACGATGTATTCAAATATCTCCTCGCCTATTTGCATTGCCTCGGAGGAAATTGTCCCAGAGATAATTCTTCTTCCACGAGATCATTTTCGAGAAGCCATTGCTCAAAATGTACAATTCCATCTTTTAACAGCAATTTTGAAATTTCACACTGCGGTTGTTGCGCAGAACCAGGCACAGATTTCATTTTTGAAAGTGAAAGTTTTTAAAACAGAGATGTATTCTTCCATTAAAAATTTTTCTTAGAATTTAAGTTAAATTTGTTTTTCAGGTTTTGTATAATATGTTTCTTAAAAAATAAATATATTAATTCTTTTTTTAATGTAAATTTATTTCGTGTAATAAAATTGCATTTTTTTGTAGAAAAAAAAAATTCCATCCAGAGGTTCGAATCCACGTCTTCGACACTGCGAACGTAGGACTCTATTGCTACGCCACACAACTTTCGACGAAATGGTTAATTTCTATAGTTTATAATGGAGTAGTGGGTCTTCTCCTTTTACCCTTTTGCATCTTATATTAAGACATATTACACTGGTAAACATAGTTTTTGTTTCTTGGACGCTGAGTACTGTTTCTTAGGTATTTTTCGATGCTGATTCTGAATCTGTAGTCAGGAATCGTCCATCAGGCACCAGTTTTCGGCAATTGCATTTTCCATTGTTGTGGGTTATATTAACCAGCCTTTATACTCTATACTTGAAAAATCCACATTTTTAACCCAGTAATGAATATTATGACCATTAAAACTTACCTTATCTGACTAAATATTATGGAATAGCACACCAGGATTCTTTAGAGGTACCTCTGGTCATGTGCTAGTCATGGGTACAAGAGATGGGACGGGGGGTTGTAGAAATTTTGGCGTCTACTACTAAGGTCATTTTGCGTCTTTTACACAAGTTATATCTGTACGCAGCCCGGGACAAACACAAACATCCATGCCCACGGCGGGAATCGAACCCACGGCCAGACGGACTCGAGAACTAGAAAGCCCACGCCCTAGCCCTCTCGGCCGCCTGGCCGGCTACAAGAGATAGACAGAACCATTATGTAAAAAAACAATGGCCACCAAGAAGACAGCTCTTTCCAGGAACCAAAAATATCATTAGACAGCCCCTGGTGGATTCCCAGAAAGTCTACCTGCCACCTCTACAGATTACGCTGTGGTTGAAAAAAAATTGTGTTAAGGGAATGGTTAGAAACAGCGACGGTTTTAGCTTTCTAAAAAAAAATTCCACGGGTCAGTGACGCTAAAATCAAGGAAGGTATATTTGTTGGCCCTCAAATTCGAGAATTAATGAACGACCCCGAGTTCGATGCCACCCAAAATGAGCAAGAAAAACCGGCATGGGAGTCATTCAAGAAAGTAGTCCAGAACTTTCCTGGAAATAACAAGGCGCACAATAATAAGGACCTTGTAGAGAAATTACCTCAGAACTACAACGCTCTTGGTTGCAATATGTCACTGAAGATACATTTTCTTCGGTCATATTTAGATTTTTTTCCTCGGTAAATAAAGGTGACGTCAACGAAGAGCCATTCCACTAGGACACATCCATCATGGAATCATGTTCTCAAGGCAAGTGGAGACCAAACATGCTGGCAGATTACCGTTGGAAATTATAAAGATATTATTGCTGCAAAATACTGAAGAAAATCATGTAAAAATATCTTTTGAACAGTCATTAATATTATAATTTAAGCTATTTTAAGTTGTAAAGAAATGCGAAAAATAAACGTTTTCCGAAATTTTAAACGCATATTATTCAAAAACTATACCTGACAAACAAATTTGGAAAGCAGATTCAGAATCAATGGGGAATATACTATATGGATGACCCTATTTGATCAAAGAAACACGAAAAAAGTGAAATTTTGTCTACCAGTGTTATTTTACTAAAAATCGTGCAAATCGATCAGTACCACGTCGTAAAATCTCCTTGTTAGTGAGTTGTCGGTCAACAATATTGCAAAAAGTTGCATTTTTTAGTATATTTTTAATATAATCTTTAGTATATTTACAGTTCATAAATTTGTTTGCAGTATGTGCATTTTGTTCAAGTGGTGTTATTTCCTCATCACGTGAAACTACAGCAACATTGACGCGAATATCTTCTTTAGTAATCTAATCTTTCATCACATTAAGGGTTGATCCGTTTAGCGTGCGTGCATCTTTTTTTTCTCTCAAATATTTCCCAAATTGCAACAACCAAAACATCGCATTAACATAAAGTTTTAAAGTGATTACAGTAAAACATGTTACTCAGTATTAAAAACCATGTTAATGAGTTTTTTCATCAATTTATTACATAGTTAAACCATTCCCTTTTTTGTTGTTGTTGTTGTTGTTGTTGTTAAAAAGTATTTGGCGTGGATTTTTCCAATTTACGTCGCATGGTGACGCCGCTCTCTGATTGAATTAGAGTTCCTGTAAGTAAAACTGGAACTCACTTACAGGGACTCTAATTGAATTATAGAGACAAGAAGCGTATACAAAATGGTAAGAAAAGGCGGAGACAAACTTTGAAAAGTGATTTCCTCTCCTAAAGCAAATAAATTGTTCTGTAAACGTGTCTTTGGAAATGCATAGCTTTCGATGACACATAGACAACGTGGCACGAGGCCTACGAGATGAGAAGGCCTGGAAGCAGAAAAGTCACCTGACCATCGGGGTGCTAGCAACAATCCAATTTTCATTGTCTCCACCTTGGATGTTAACAATCAGCGTTTTTCTGATTGTTGGAAACAATAAAGGTTGGGTTGTTGCTAGCACCCCGATGGTCACGTGACTTTTCCACTTCCAGGCCTTGTTATCTCGTTGGCCTCGAACGTGGCAACACTGTGTTCCTAAGTGTATCTGAGAGTTGAGCGAGGCCTACGAGATAACAAGGCCAGGAAGCGGAAAAGTCACCTGACCATCGGAGTTGAATTCATGACGTGTTATCTCGCTGGCCTCGGAGTTGAATTCATGACGTGTAGCATTATTGCCAGGCTAGCAAGAATCCTTTAACAATTCATTTTAACAATCGTATTATTAATGATCTATCAGTTGATGCCGAGTGTTTTTATTTTTGAACACAGCCATTGTATGTGCTACGTCATTCTTAATCGCTTTATCGCTAAAACTATATCTCAGAATTATACATTTCCGGTATATATTTATAGGACTGTATTTGTTCCTTTATGTGGGGAAAAATTAACCCCACGAAGTTTGGTCCTACATTTCATCACCTCCTCTAAAGAAACAAACAAGTATAATAGCTTCCTTTAAATTAAAACAAACAAAATATTCAACAATGACAGGCGTTTTCGAACATTATAGTCCCCGTGCACACGGACGGTGTACTAAAACAATTCACATATTTTTTCGGTCTTTACAGGAGAAGGAACATGAAATTTCTTACGAGCAAATATTAGAGAATTTGAAAACAAAATTTCAAGAAGTGAATCATGGCTGATTATTTTTCCACGTTTATAACGAAAGTGGTAGAGTATGCAGAATATTATAAAATTGAGAGATATTGGACACCGACAACTTTCTTTGGTTTAGATTTGACGTTCGCCATTTACATAGCCATATTTCTACAAGTCGTCGCAGCAATCGTCATGTTTGACAAGTCCATCGATTTCTTGTGTTCCGCAGACGATACGAGCCTAAGCCTCGAGGAGCGTATGCACAGCGATCAGATTGGGACAATGATCTCGTTCATCGCGATCATCCGCATCCTTACAGCACTTATGCTGCTTCTCGGCTCACAGGGTTACGGTTATACCTTTCTGTTTCCCTGGATTATAGTCAGCGTCTTAGACATAGTATTCCTGCTTCACGATCTCCTTACATCGGGCAAGTATTGCGTTTTCACAGAAATTTTCAACATTGCCTTCATTGTTTATTTGATATTGACTGTGAGCATGTACTTCCAAAGAATGTACTTTGAGTGGGATTTATCTTAGCAAGTTTTTACAACTTTAATGCATGTAACTTTCAGACTCTGCTGCTTTAAAATTTTCTCAGAAGTTTTAAATATCAACTTCTTTTGGAACAGAAACATAGTCCTTTTTCTTAAAAAATTTAGCTAGCTAATATGTCCTTTTTAATGCAATCTGTTTCAAAATTTTTCAAATACGTTACAAAATTACTGTTGTCTATATTTAAACAAAATGCCACGAAAAATATTGTGTAATATTTTCTCTTGTGGAATAGTATAGATAAATATTTTTCGTTGATAAATTGTGAGCCTCTTATGTGCAAATAAATATTAAAAACTATTAAAAATTAAACAATTATTAAACAAATAATTTTGGTTAATGTTAACTATCTACACAATCGCAACCGCAAGTCCCACTCTCGGCCCTGCGGGCCTCGCTGGTCATTGTTTTCCGTTACTCTAACGCCTTCGGCGTCCCCCTCCGGGGGCAAATTACTGATATATACCCCAACCTATTTGGTTACAGGGGGCAGCTGGTTTCCCCCCGGCCGGTTTGGACTTGCGGTTGCGATTGTGCACATAATTAACATTAACCATAATTTTAATGCATTAGTTAACTTTTATCCACATATTTTAATAATTTTCATTTTTTAGGGGAATAAAATGTGAGTGGTCACGCGAAAAGAGACCTGAAGGGAAAATAATAGATTCCGAGAAAAACACGTTTAAAGTTTGAAGACGTATAACAGGAAAACCAATAACCTGTGGGCGATGTAAACAACGAGGGCACACGATACGTTCATGCAAACAAAAACATTAATTCAACTTGTGCGGTGTAGGAGTCGATTAAAACTGAGATGTGTGAGAAAAATAATCAGTATAAAATAAAGTTGTTTATACTATTTAAAATAAAATAAAGTTAAAAGTACAACGATTGTAAATAACCAAAAAAGAGAAACCAAAAGCCTTTACCAATTCCTTTCAGGTCCCTTTTCGCGTGACCACCCACAAATTGAGTCAACTTTTATCCTTGAAATCACTTTCAGGTGGTCTTCTTGAGAAAACTTATGAATTCTAGTGAACTTTAATATTTTTAAGTTTAAAAAAATATACTTTTTAATAATTCTAGGAAACTTTAAAGTTTGTTGGAAATATAAAAATTTTAGTTTATAAGGTACCCGAGCTAAATAATGCCATATACTGTTTACCTGTAATGCCAACACTCACTCTCGCACAAACCCCTTTGTGTAGAAACGGGCAAAATTCTTTGGTCTGTGTACTCATCTTCATCTATTGTCGAAGTCTAAAATAAAGATCGGCCATTTCGTGTACAGTCGAATTACTGCATTCAGTAATTTTTGTGCTGTGAAAAAATGAAGCTGCTCTTTTTCTGAGGTAATTTATTTTCGTTTATTATCCAATGTTACTAAAATTTGCGTACAAAACCATTTGAATCGGTCATTTCAAAAACCGCTTAAGTCACACGATTAGAATTTTTCAGGAATCAGTAAAAACTGTGTCATTCACAAGTAAACGAGTTTTGAAGGACTCTTTTGGGCTGAAAATAGTGGTTGAATTTTAAAAGATTGAAAGATCTAATAATCTTTATAATTTATGAATAATAATAATATAAAAAACGTGAAAAACTGTTGTTGACTTATGTTGTTTTAGCAAGAAACAGGGTTAAATGATATATAATTTGAACATAACCACAATCTTATTAATCATATTTTTAATCAATATTATTGACAAGTACTTACACTTAAATATTTAATTATCAACATTACATTTTCACGTGTTTACTATCATTATGGTACGTATTCATATTCAGCCATTCTCATCTGGATTGTCTTCAACATTTGCAGTTGGCCAGCTAAATATGTTTTGATAAACTGGCATATGCTCTTCCAGAATGCTATCCTGAAGACGCTTTAAATCATTTATTTTTTTTACTATTAATTGGCATTCTCAAATCATAAGCTTTAGCTGATGGAAGTCACACAGGAGTTGAGATGTTTTTCATTAATATGAATGAATGTTTAATGAGTCCATCAATAAATTCCTCGGCTATGATAATACCTTTTTATCTGAATCATAATGAAAACTCTTATATATTTGTCGAAGGAGCAAATGTCCTTTTTTGTTTTTTTGGAACACTTTTTTTTCCGTTGTTTAAGCAATGACTTATGTTTGAGGCCTTTAAGCAATGATTTATGTTTAAGCAATGAACGTCAATTTGACGGTATTATTTGAAGAGGAAGGAATGAACCGTGATTTTTACCCAGAAATACAATTACAAACTTGTTCAGCAAAAAAAAAGTATGTTTGAGAATAACGTGACTTGTGCGGTTTTTAAAATGACCGCACTTCATTTATTTACTTGTAGCTGTGAATCTCTTCTTTAAAAATATGCTGGAATCTGAAATTTTCATTTTGAAACTGATGTAAAATAGGAAGTGAACCGTGTAGACCAATCACGCCAGGTTTACACTTAATTTGGTAATTTTTAAATATAAAATATGGATTTGAAGTAAACTATTTTAGAATTTCTTTTTTTTTGTGTGCTTTAGATCAGAAGCATATGCTCTTTAGGGCAGAACAGGGTAATGACGGCCATCTAAGAACAAATCACATTAAAATCAAAAATAAATAGTTCAAGTATCCCTTTTAGATATACAGAGTGAGTCAAAAGTCTTCCTCCCCCCCTGTCTTGGATACAAATGTAATTATGCAAATTCCAATAGAAAGGGAGTGAATAGGAAGATGAGGGTGCTCTTTCTCATGGTAACACTTAGTGTTGTCAATATGCAAATTAGGACATATACAAATCAATCTATTAAACCGTAAAAGATACACAAAAAACAGTTACAAACTTGTTCAGCAACAAAACAAAAAAAAAATTCAAAATCCGATGAACGGATCACCCAAAAACTTCATTGCAATCTCTGCAATTGGACAATCAGCTCTTGTATTGTTTGTTGCTTACAAACAATCAAGTTTACACATTAAGCCTTTACTTTCAATCCAGAAGGTATTCAATGTGACGTCCACCTGCACCCTAACATAATTTTGCACGGCATTTCAACGATGCCATTACATGTGACTGGTGTTACTGCCATTGTTGCAGAGATTGCAATGAAGTTTTTGGGTGATCGTTTATCGGATTTTGAAATTTTTTTTTTGTTTTGTTGCTTATTTTATTATGATCCTTTTTTTATGTTTTACAAGTTTGTAATTGTTTTTTTGTAGACACGATTTGCATATGTCCTAATTTGCATATAGACCATGAGAAAAAGCACCCTCAACTTCCTATTCACTCCCTTTATTGGAATTTGCATAATTACATTTGTATCCAAGGTAGAAGGGGGGGGGGAGGTACAGACTTTTCACTCACCATAGCCCAGAATATGCATTTGAAATGAAAGATCTATTTGTTGCTGTGTTGGTCTAAAAGGAGAAAACGCGGATATGATAAATTGGTTGGCATTTACCCCGCGTGAATGGGTAATTGCGATCGGAGTTTTGGTAGCTTAAAACACATTGAAAAATCAGTGTATCATATAACATGTAAATGATAAATTAATATTAAAAGAAACAATTGTCTTCAAGGCTTTCAGACGGACATTCCGTCATCAATGGCTTTTTTTTTATTTAGCCTGCTTAAATTGTTTAGCAGTTCATTTAGCCTTTTCCGTCGTTCTAACCCGATTTCTGCTGAAACAGTTTTCCATAGAGTTGGGGTAATAGGGTCATTGAGGAAACGTGACTGTCATTATTTCAAGAGCAAGTAATATTTATAGGCGTAAAATCTAAATTACCTAAATCAAATTACTATCTAAATTACAGCAGTTAAAATAAATGGTCATAGGCGAGTTTATGGTAAAAAGACATTCCATATGCAAGTGAAATTCGTAAACTTATCTTTGTGAAAAAAGTTAATTTCTTAGAAGGAAAGACTTTGAATACAATCCGACGGCACTGCAACCAAATCGACAAGGTGCCGACTCACTCGCCAGTGATTCCCCAAACGGTGATGAGGAAGCAGCATGTACTGAAGTGTTTACTACAATAGATAGTTAAACTTGTGACCATCATTACCCCGTTCCGTTTCGTATGGGCAACCCTTAGGCTAGTACTTTTTGAGCACCTTATAAAGGATGTCCCAAAATGAGCTGACATTTTAATCTTTTAATAAAACACATTTTTAGTGGAAAATTTGATATTTTTGCTTTATTAGAAAGTAAAACGTGAAGATTATGTGCGATATAAAACATCTGACAAATGACCGCCCCAGCCTTAGTAGCGTAAATTCACTCTTTTGAAGAAGTTTTTCCATAACATGTTGAAATAAATGCTGGGAAATTTCAGCAATGTTGTGTCGAATTTCATCTTTGAGGCCTTCAATACCTTGTAGTTTATTGACGTACACTTTATCTTTAAGATAACCCCAGAGAAAGAAGTCTAACTGTGCCATTTCACATCACCTCGTTGCGAGATAACACGAGCATTAAAGTTTTCTTGCAAAAACTGCATGGTTTCATTTGCAGTTGACATCTTGCACCGTCCTTGAAATCGGCAGACTCAAATTTATTGATCAAATTCACCCCGGTGTTACGAGAAGGTGCATTACGGTGACCAAAAAAAGTGCGGCATCTGCGAACATTTTTCTTAAAATTTTCACCGTTTTTCAAGTGAATTTTTACAATTTCTATGAGTTATTTGATTGTGTAGTTTTGCATAATTTAACCTCAATGTTTAATAATGACGGCATATAAAAATCTCTACTCTGGTTGTACCATGAAAAAAATGGCGGCAAATTCAAAATGTCAGTTCATTCTGGGACACCCTTTACATAATACGTAAACATGAAAGTAAAAGAAGTTTGCATGCAAGTTAAAAAAAATAAAATATATTTGAAGTCCGCATTCGACCAATGAATGTAGATTTTTTTCTATTCAGAGACGTTATTTGGTACCCTGTGCTCAAGAAGTTCTGAATGCACTCGTATACCAACTGAGTAATAAGGTCCCGTCAATGTTTTTGTATACAAACTTTTCTGAAATACCGACGATAATTAATAGTTTCATTTACTTATCTAAATAAAATGTCACAGCTTATTAAAATTAAGTTGACGTTATTTGGCTCTGGTATGTTATGAATTATTGAAGCAGAAGATGGAAAAATGTTCATATTATTAAAATTAATTTGACTGTTTATTTTTTATGCAGAAGATTGGAAGAAGAGTATATTCAAAATATTGCATGAAACGTAATTTTTTTCTGTACAGGAGAAGATTATTTTTGTTTTCTGATTTAAAGGTGCTAAATCATTCAGCCTCTTAAATATGAATCGAATAACTTCGTTTCGTATGGGAGATATACTGTACATAGATTGATGGTAAACCAACGCACGATTAAGAATCAAAGTTAGTTGCACTATCATTTAAAAAAACAAAATGGAAATTTAGAACTTACAACGGTTTGTTTAATTTTAGGTCTTTGTTTTATTTTCCGCTTAATCACCAAATCGATTTATACATTTATCGTAGCGTGGCACTAGTTTTTCTGTTCATTCGAAAAATTGCCGTTCAAT
>JAHWFO010026987.1:223653-289640 GCA_023313115.1 Rhysida immarginata
GATCGCAGGATCTGCCACTTGCCTTCCCCTACTCGGGGGGGGGGGGGTTAATTTCTTTTTAATAAATGTATAAATGTATTTCTGCTTCACTGCTAAAGCTCCTTCTTGGAATGTTTACAAGATTTTATTCTATGTAATAAACAGAATTCCCAAGACACAGCATTCATTTTCATAACCTCGCTACCAGAACATATAATAAACCGCCCAACACGGTTGGATTGAGTTAATTTTTAGTGGCTATAGCATATAATTAAAGTTCCAAAATGTCGGGTTTAAATTCACTTGATCTTGAAGGGCACAATTATTGTCTCACACAAAATAGCAGTTTTATGACAGGGAAAATTAATTACAGTTCGGATAACTGCCCATGGCCGTTAAATATCCCCTTAATCCGTATGTAAAAATGCCTCTGATTCTTTTGAATTCCATTCTTGAATCCTTCCATAATCTTTATGATTTGAGTTTTCTATCTCGCTCCAGTATTCTGCTTCGAGCTGAGATATTAAAACGAAGCGGCATGTCTCAATTAGTCGGAAGAGACCGGGAAGCTTATTGCGGTTGCTCTCACGAAAAATAACAAGCTTAAGTTCACTTGCCTTTCGTACATTTTCAGATGCTCAGATTATCAATAATTCCTCTTTCCCCGATTTGAAATATTCGCCGCCTTCTCAACAATGCAGTACGTTTATAGCACATAATTAAAGTTCCACAATGTCGAACCATGTAGAGATTTTTTACATTTTCTGAATACTACGTTCGAGAAAATCAATTTTTTGATTAAAAAACTTCGGGGCGGGGAATTAAAAAGTGCAGGTAAAGGGGTAAAAATAGATGACCGCTACTTTCCTATACCCTTCTTGGGGGTGGGGTTAATTTCTTGTTATTACCAATTTACTTACTAATCTATACAATATATTTTATTTCTCATTAATAGATCTCGTCGAAATTATCAACATACTTTGCATTCCAGCTATTGCAAATAGGCCTAGCCACTTGTTCATGACGCCAGGGTTTACCGCTTCGGTAATTTTGACTCTGATTCACTTGGACCATTCTCAAAATACAGACAGACCTTGCGTGACCATGTCAGAAGTTCTGACAAGATATTTTGAATTGCCGAAGGGAACGTAAATACGAGGTGCGATCAAAAAGTTCCGGAACTGGTTCATTTAAAGAGAAAGTAGTTTATTTAAATACATTTACACAGAGTTCCCTTCAAAATAGTCCCCTTGCGAAGCCATACAATAAGTCCAGCGTTCCTGACACTTCAGGAATGTGTCCTAGAAGTCTTTTTTGTTGAAACGAATCGAGCACCTTTTGCGATCGCACTGGATCTGCTCAATCGTATCAAAACGGCGACCTTTCACTGGATCTTCATTTTCGGAAAGAGGGAGACAAATCTGGCGAGTAGGTTGTGTGTGGAAGTGAAATACTGTGTGAGGAAAGCTCGGTGAGAGGATGCATTGTCGTGGTTGAGCATCCAGTTTTTTTCACGCCACAGATCTGATCGCTCTCGCCGAACGTCCTTTCTCAGATTGCTCGTTGCTCGAATTTGCTGGTTCTCAAATTTAATGCCCATGATAAAATCGCAGACGACCCCACATACGTGGTCACAGTAGCAGTATTTTCTCAATCCCCAATGCACATGAAACAAAATCCTTTGAAAAGCTGATTTATGAATGTTAAGGCTATAATTTATTGTATTTGTGGGCTTGTGCTGCCATTTTTTGGCGAGATGCGCAACCAGTCCCGGAAGTTTTTGATCTTCTTCATAATGTGCCATCTCCTGTCGGAGGTTGGCGGCCAGTTGATACTGGCCAACCAGGAATAATAATGCGGTGGTTTTCCATTGCCTTCCGCATGATTAATAAGGGACAAATACAACTTCCATGCCACAGCGGGATTCGAACCCGCGACCCGACGATCTCGAGAACCACTGAAGCCTGCGCCCCAGCGCTCTCGGCCACCACGGCCGGCTATACATGTATAAATGATAAAAAAAAATTTCGGATGACCTCAATCAAAAACTAGTGAAATTTGGCATCCGTAGCCGACGAAAAAGACAGGCCTTCTCTCTGCCTGGTAAAATTTGAGAGTAGCGTCCCCTAATAATCACGCCAATTTCTGTGACAAATAAAAAAAGTACTGACCATTAATCACCTGTAATCGGCCGGGGGGAAAACCAACTGCCCCCTGTAACCAAATAGGTTGGGGTATTTATCAGTAATTTGCCCCCGGAGGAGGACGTCGTAGACAGAACGCTGAAGGCGTTCGAGTAACGGAAAACAGCGACCGGCGAGGCCCGCAGGGCCGAGTGTGGGACTTGTGTTTGCGATCGTGCAGATAGTGAAGATTAACCCTATAATATGATAAACCATTCACTTATTAAGTGGATATGTTAAAATAATAAATTCAGATCATAAACGCGACGGGGCTGGCCGATGTTTTCCGTGGTTATTAGGGGACGCTACTCTGAACTTTTACCCTTTGCCTAAATATGGATCCAACAATGTAATTCGCAATTGCGAGCTCTTCATCCAAATCCCAGGCTCTGTTTTGAGCCCTGATCCGACGCCGCTTCGACGAAGCGTGGTCAGCCATGTTTTTCTTTTCTCAAAAAACGAAATGTTGCAAATACACGAAATAAACGAACGGAAAAACGACGTTGGGTATCGTTTTCGTTTATTCCGTTTTTACCCTATCGTTTTTTTTAAACCGTTTATTTCGAAGCGTGAAACCACCTATTGAGTACAACAAGTTTCGTTTATTGTAAACAATGGAGATTGTATTGCCAGCCCTCATTTGATGACGCAGCCAGCAGGCTTAGTTTTTTAGGTGGCATTGGCAACACCTCCTAGAAAGAAAGCCTCACAACTGAAAAGTCATACATTGTTACGTCTTCAACAATCAACAACAACAATCATCGAGGCCACAGGTCATCAACAATCATCCTTTGATAAAGCGATAAGCAAAGTCAGCGCGTTGAGAGGGATGTTGAGGTTTTAGCTGTTGTGCATGGGATGTTGAGAGGGTACCCATGCAGAATGGACCGCAAAACCTTTCGCACCGTGGGCCATGGGATGGACAATTCGCGTGCTGTTGCTCGCGTGCTGTTGCTCGAATGTTGAGAAGAGGAAGCTCTGTCCACCACTGCAACAGCACGTCCTCAACAACTTCGTCTGCTATCTTGCGCCGTCTTCTTCCAAATCGCCAGTCGATTCAAATATCTTTATCATTTTTCGCAACCCAGTATCTGACATGGGCCCTTTTCGCAGTCCTTTTAGACGACGATATGCTCGCAATGCAGCTGGACTGCTGCTATCATTCTGGTAAAACAACTTTACCAACAGTGCGCGTTCTTTCTTGCTTAAAACCGTGGTCTTTCGTGAAAGCTTTTCACTAAACATAATCTAATGAATGGATCAATCCATTCCATTCTGGGTATGTTTACTTTCTAATTTGCATAAACTTTCTGCTAATAAGGCCTATATTGAGAACGAACATATGCTGTAATCAAACAAAAACCTTGCCTGCTTGTTTAAAACAATAAAATTAGTTTTAAAATCTCAATTTGTCATTCCACAGCGCCACATTTTCACCTGGTGGTGAAAATTTGCACTAGTTTTTTTTTCTTTCTGGAATTCTCTCCCCCCATGGTCTGAATGGCCTACATTTCAATTTGTATCACAATCGGTTCATTAGATTGGGCTCTAGAGGGCTTTGAGTAGGCGAACTTACTTTATAACCACCCTGTACTTCGCTATCTAAGGCAAATTCGTGTAATGACCTAATATTTTGCTTTCAGTGTTTTGAATGAAGACTAATGAATCATAGTGCATTGGAATAAACTCTTTTCCGTTACCAATAAATATATTTTATTACTCACATTTTTATTTCCTAATTTATTATTTAGAAAAATTGAAGAATCAATTAAATGTCCATTTAGATCTTTTGATGCTTTTTGAAGTTTTCATCTTATTTATAATTTATGCGCTTGTTGAATTTCTGTGTTTTCAAAGGCAACTGACATCAAAATTCGACATATATACTTTTTTGTGCTAAAATTGAAGAGAACATTGAAAAAATCAATTCTGAACTAAGAAATTTTCAAAGATCACTATTATTTTAGGAGTTATTACTTTTTTAAAGATTAACGCCTACGTCAGTACTGTTGATCAAGACTCTATCGCTCACACAGATTAGTATTAATCAGTTTCTTATCAACGCTATTCATCGCCTCGCTGTGCCTGATTTTTACCGTTTTTTGGCAGCAATAATAGGAGCAAAAACTGCAGAACATTTTATTATCACGTTTTACTAAAAAGCTAATAAAATAAGTAGAATTTGAGCATCTACTTTGTTTCTGTGCTCCTTTGAAATCTTAGGACGGGAGGGGGGGGAATAAATTTTAACTTCGCGATATAATAGGTTTTATGTTTAATTATATTTCATTTTGAAAAAATAACTACTCTTTTGGTAATCGTTTATAATCAAACGATCTTTACTTTACTAATCCATATTTTATTCTATTTTAGGCATTTTTTTAGTTGAAACGATTTCCATTATAATAACGACTCTCGACAGACAAATAACGATCCAAATCGATATACTAAAACTCTTGCGTGTATTTATTTATTTATCTGTAATTCTATCTCCTCCTAGACGGTTTGAGCTAGCGACTTGAAATTTTCAGGGCAGGCTTATCAATACAGGACCTGCTCTATCGCCAAAAATCAGCCCCCTACGACCCCCCTCCCCTTCCCCACTTTCTGGGGTTTTCATTTAAAATTATCTGCTTTTGCTTTGTAATTCCCCTCAACAGATGGCGCGGGCGAGCGAAGCCGCGGGTAACAACTAGTGTTATGTAAAAGGGAAACTATGACAGATTTAGATATCGGAGATGCTTGCTTTTTTTATTATTTTAGTTTAGGAATGGATGTGCGTTACCCGGACGGTAATGGTAGGGACCATGCAGCGCCGTAGTGAGAAAATTTTGGGCCCTGGGCAAATCGGCTTTTATGGGTCCCTAAACAAAGTTTACCCAAAAACAAATTTAACATAGACCTATCCAAAATCCAAATATTGATCATATATGCCAATCATTGCTGCACAAAAAGTAATTGTGACATTTTAGACTGGGACCATAATTGAATGGGGGACCCTATCCACAGGGGGCCCCGGGCAGGTGCCTAGGCGCCCCCCCCTCCCTCACCACGGCCCTGGGACCATGTAACTTAGGATCTAAACCTGTAAATTGTTCGTGTTCTCTGCTTTAAAAGAGGAAACGAAACATGTAAGTCCATTGTCTTACAATGGATCGCTTGACTAATGCGCGGCTGGCGGATATGCATCGAGGCTCAGGGTCGGCATTTTGAACACCTACTGTAATGTCATTCCTACCTCGTACAAGTCGCATTATCTCTGTAAGGATGCATTTCCGGACCCATGTTTATAGGAAAAATTTTGTTCCTCGCTACAAACTGTACATGGTATTTCATTCTTGACCTACCTTTCTGATTCACCCTGAATATGATATCAAAACATTTCTTTATTTGTAGAATGAGGAAAGTTATGAATTAGGAAACGGTTCTAATAAACTTCGTTCTGATTCCAAAATAATTCTCTTAAATATTGAATAAGAGGTTAATAAAATGTATGTAATGCGATTTATATTTCTCATGAACAATAAAATCTCTGGACATTCTAATCCATAATATCGCGATGAATGGCAATGTGAACGAATAGTATTAAAAACAACGCAACTAAACAGAACTTTATATTGTTTTTTTTTTTTAATAAAAACAATTAAAAATGGGAAGGTGAGGTTAATTCTTTTATCCTCTTTCTTATATTTTTTCTTTTATAAATTGTATAGCGTACTGACTGAGTGAGCAGCTTCTTTTTTCCTCTTCCGAGCGTTGTCGATTTTTGTCGATGATCAAAGGCGCCTCGGTATGAATCAGTATAAAAGCAGAAGCTCAGGAGGCTGCTCGCTCAGTCCGTACACGGCTAAAAACAAAACTTCGACATAAGTGATAATTTCTTAAATGTTTCATCTCTATAAATATAGACATATCACCTGGAATTATGTATAAGCATTTTCTTTACATAATCACTGTAAATTAGAATTAAAACGTTAAATAAACGTTTACATATCCTAGATCGCATTTTATGCAAATTTGTTTTTTCAAAATAATTTTTTTTTAATTTTTATCACCAGTTCATAATAATAGGGTTAACTTAGTTGTAAATTCAACCTTCAAATTCATTTTCATAAAACATTTTCACCCGCAAGCATATTATATGGAAATTTTCAATGCTAAAACAGGGCATGTAATACACTCACATGCCAAAAGTCATGGGATAGCAGTGGACTATTTTTCAAGTGGCAGTAACATCATGTGCAAACAATATAAATATGTATATCAGTGTCAGTAGATTTAGTTACACTGTCATGAGTAAGGGGTGAGGTCTTCAGTGTGATAATGGCTACACGACGAGAGCTATCCGAGTTCGAACGTGGCCTGGTATGTGGAGCACAAAGTATGGGTGATTCAATATCGGAGGTGGCTCAAGAATTCAACATTCCACGGTCCACAGTTTCAAGAGTCTACCGACAGTATCAACTTGATGGCATTACCTCCCACCATGAACAACGCACTGGTCGACCACACCTTCTCAATAAACGGGACAAACGGCGTCTGGTAAGATGGTCACCGCTAACAGGCAACTGACACTATGCCAGATGATACCAGATTTTAACCAGGGTGATACTAAAGCTCTATCGATGCGAACTGTGCAACGAAATCTGGTGTCCATGGGATATGGAAGCAGAAGACCCACGAAGGTGCCCTTGCTAACAACAAGAATCGTCAGCAACGTCTCTCCTGGGTCCATGACTGGACACTTGACAACTGGAACCTTGTGACCTGGTCTCATGAGTCTTGATTCCAGCTGATACGAGCTGATGGTAGGACTCGTGTGTGGCACAGACCCCATGAGACCATGGACCCAAGGTGTCAAGCATGCACTGTGCAAGCCGGTGATGGCTCCGTAATGGTGTGCGGTGTCTTTTCGTGGCATGGCTTGGGTCCTTTGGTTAAGGTAGACTGTTTACTGACTGGCCAGCGCTATGTCCAGCTAGTTGCTGACCATCTGCAGCTCTTCATGGACTTCACATTCTGTGACAACGATGGGATTTTCCAGGACGACAATGCACCATGCCATCGGGCAGGATTGTTCGCGATTGGTTTAAGGAGCATTCGGGGCCATTCCAGCGCATGATATGGCCATCCTGATCACCAGATATGAATCCAATTGAACACACTTGGGATGTGCTCGAGAGGGCCATTCGTTCACGAGCTCCTGCACCTCAAACAACTGCGCAATTGTGGGAAGCTCTCCAGTCGGAATGGTTGGCAATGTCTTCAGATGTCTTCCACCGACTTGTGGAATCAATGCCACGTTGAACTGTGGCACTTCGCCGGGTTAGAGGAGGTCCCACACATTATTAGGTGCTATCCCATGACATTTGGCATGTGAGTGTATATCATGAATAAGAGCATTAATATAGTTTGTCGAAATTGGTTCAAAGGTACCTGTTTTATTGATATAATTATTATCCGATGCTAAACTTTCAAGCAAATTTCGGCTTTGACGTCATACCCCGATTCAAGATGGCGACGGCGATCGTTCATTTTCGTGTAGAAAAATGCTTTTATTGTAAAAATAACGAAAAAAAAAATTGAAATGTGTTGCAACATTCAACGGTTTATAAAGAATAGATTTAGCGGGAAAAAAACTTTTTCATGTCAGCTGTCCTTTAAGTTATTTCTACAGATTCCTTCCTCTCTATAGTTAACAATAATGTTCCGACAAACGTTAACAAAAAAGCATTATTACGGGTGATGCAATAATCATTACGGATGATGCAATAATTTTAATTTTTTTTCACCCAAAATACACCATAGCCGACGAGAGAGACAGGCCTGGGCACTTCATTGTTTCCACAAACGATAAAACATACCACGTGCAAGCTTTTCGCAGTATCTAAAATCACAAAACGAGTGTATTTCGCAGCCGACGATAAAGACAGGCCTGGACACTCAAAAGTCACCCTGACCACAGTAGTCTGAGCAATAATCCAAACTTCATTGGTAGTCTGAGCAATAATCCAAAAGCTTGCACGTGGTATGTTTGTGGTCCCACAAACGCGAGCAAGGAGACGCACCTTAATCCTTTCGAGTTTGTATTTTCTTCGCTTACACGGTAGTTCTACCATGAAACCACCTCGTTTATTGTTAAAACTACTACCATCTTGAAGTCAGTACCTATAAACAACATGTACCAAAGAATTACCAATGGTTCATTTAAAACAATGTCCATCCATGAAAACTGAAGATGCTGTGCTCAGAGTAGCACCACAGAAGAACCAGATATAACAAAACGGTATTTGTGTGATATGCCTAACTCCTTCAATAAATTGTTTCATTCCCTACAACTCATGCATAGTGATTTCACTGTTTAAAAAACAAATTGTCCATGTATTCAGTTGTTAAATAGGTATAGTAATAAAGTCTTGTAAATATTCCAAAACATATACATTTATTAACAAGAAATTAATCCCACCCGAGGAGGGTAAAACAAATAGCAGATCCTGCGGTCATCTATTTGTACCCCTTTATCTGCATTTCTTATCTCTCCTCAAGTTTTTTAATCAAAATTTTGTTTCTGTAGTAGTATGTAGAAAATGTTAAAACCTCGTATTGTCTTTCCTTTCTCATCATTTCCGATGGAATGACATATCACAAGCCATATATTGCCATAATTCTAAAGACCAAGTGACTGCCACCCCCGCAACTCCGACCCCACTGGAACAAGTGAGCCTAAAATTCATAATAATGTAGATCTTGCCTAGAGGAATCTGGATACTGAATTTTACTCCTTCACGTACCTAAATAGCTCTTTTGTCCACTCTGAATCACACCTCTGTAATTCTGACCCCGTGCACCAATCTAAACCAAACTAAATAGTGAAGGTGAACATGCCCATAGCAAGCTACATTCCGAATTTCAATCTTCTACCTCAAAAAATGTAGAAATTATGAAGGGGACAGACGGACATTATAATAATAATAATAAGTAGCTCCATTCTTCTGAATATAGATTATGAAGCATTTGAGCAATCGTGCGTCGACAAAGCGATTTCACGTGCGCATGCCGATGTCAATAATGCTTAAAAGATGAACAGAAGGTAACAATATATTCTTTCTTGACAAATCGATTGTTATATGACATGCCATTATCTTGCTATTCATTACAGTCACTGTTTCAGCACGTGAATTCGACTTGAAGGGGTCCACGAAAAATTCTGAAAAGTTGATACGGTCGAGCTAAGACCTTGATAGTCATATTTGTGAAAACAGAATTTGAAAAAATTAATCCGTTTTCAAGTTATCGTGCAAATGGCGGACGGCCGGATAAACGTGCAGTCCAAGCGTGCATTCATATAGATAGCTTGTTTGCTAAAGCTCATAATAAAGAGCATTTACCAAATTATTTGTATTTTTTTATATTTTTAATATGTGCATGAAAGGGTTAAGCATAGATGCTGTGTTTACTCGACATATCGAGAGACTCGGTGCCCGTGCTTATATTTCATACTTTAGTTATCAGTATTAGCGATGTACATAATCGTGTAGACTCGTCCATTGATAAATAAATAAAGGTTTATATACTGTATAAAATATTTAATTGTTTGTTCCATCTAAAAACATTATCATGATTCAAATGCTTGGGACTGCAGATTCGAAATCAAGTCAGTTTTCGGCCAGTGTGTGCATTATAGGATCTTGTTGTTTTGTATTTAGCAAATTATTCACAATAATCTGGTTCGTTTTTGTAACAATGGACGTCGGCTGGAAAGCTTGCCTTAAAGTTATTTGCAAACTTTGAATCCAGTCTGATGAGTGACCTGTTGCATTTCTAATTACAGCGAAAAATGTTACACCTCCACAAATTTCCCTAATTATACTAGAGCAGAAGTCGCACTTTGCGTTTCTATTTTTATGTAATTCATCAAAAAAGGGTACATCTGTGAACAGAGTCAATAATTAAAAATTTCGGCTTTAATTCTTTATCATGGAAATTTGGAAAAGAAGCGCTTCCATCGGAAGAAACACCGAAAGAATTTTCTTAAAACTCCGCTTCAGACACTTAAAAAGCCTATTTGAAGTTGGAAGGGGAAGGAATAAAAGAGAAAAGAGAATGTTATTCTAGGAAACTCCGGAGAGATTCAAAGAAACCGTCAATATTTTGACATCTAAGAGCAATTGATTCGAGACTTATAAGATAAAGTGGGCCGGAAAGAGAGGGGGAAAAAAATGGCTCAAACGCTTGTTTTTTCTGTAATGCCTCAAGACATGAGAGAAAGCCAACTTTTGTGTTTATTAAGGGAAGTTTCTTGTTTCTTTGTTTATTTAAACACGAGTATGATTTGAGCTTAATCGTATCTTTTAACCTGAAAAAAGGTTATTTGATCTCACGTTATCAATCGTAGAGAGTTAAAGTTTATGCTGTTGAAATGGAATTGCTATATTCTAGAGAAATGGTTTATAATAAAAGAAAAATTAAACTCTGTAGGGGAAGTAAAAAGGAGTTAAATTGCCTCAAGTTTTTTTCCTTGGTTAGATCGAATAAAGATAATTGAGCTTTAATTGGGTTAAGATCAATTTTATTAAAAGAAAGAAGGCTTTCCTCTTTTTTTTTTTTTAAGATGAAATTTAAGATTCATTATTCGATCTTTTTTCCTCTTCTCTCAAGTTTATTCACAGGGGAAAGAAAAAAGTTGCCGATCATTAATCCATCGCCGGTCTTTTATTACTCTACTTCCTCAAGTGGGTTAAGTTAAAGATTTCGGGGGGGGAAAATAAAATAGAAAGAAATTCCTTGGGTTATTTTTACCCTTGACATTTGTCAGGTAAATCATTCTGAGCGTATCATTGCTTTCGACTAAGCGAGCCAGGAAACAACGTTGCCTGACAACGAAATTCTCGTAGTCAATCGGAGGAAGCTCTTTTCTCTCGCTCGTCTCCCCTTTAACGCACGGGATGTGACGCCGGCGCCGGTATCCGTGCGCACTTAGCGGGCACCGCGAGACGACTCCATCCGAAGCGACGCCGCCAGATGCTATTTCAACCTGAATCTGAAACCTACGATTCTCCTCCGAGGTGAAAGTGTGTAAGATAAATTTACTGTGCCGCATATTGTTATCCCGTTTTTCTCTTCTTTTCCGGAACTCCTTCGCTGCTCGGAGTGAGACAGATACCAGTTGCAGCGGGAGCCTTTTGCTCGACATCGTCAATCGATGTCTCTTGTTGACGGTCCAGGATGTTGAGCGTTTAAGGCCTTGTTTGTGTCGAGCCAGTGGGGTCATCAGAGCCCCACGAAGAAAGGAGCTGCTGGGCTTAGTGGCGTTGCGGATAAAATCCTACCCATTTCTCTCTTTCTATTCCATTCTCTTTCTCTTTTCCTTCATTCTGTGCTGACAAATTGGCGTCTCGTGTATGCCAACAGCCCGTCGCCGAGCAGCTGGAGCATTCTAACATCACTCGTCGCTACATCGGGAATAAAAAGAAAAAGAGAATAATAGCAGACGGGGTCTTCTCGAGTCTCGAAATTAACGTGTTCTTCTTTTTTTTTTTTTTTTAATCTTTTCCGAGTTGGTTCCGTCTTAATCGGAGGTGTGGAGGAGGAGGACGACGAAGATTTCCCCCTCTGCTTTTTCCCTTGCGATTATCCCCTTATTTAATCGGGTCCTCGAAGCCCCATCGATTGCAGAGTGCGAGGCATCCGCGGGGGATCATGATGGATAGAGCCACTCGAACCAAGTATGAAATTCCTCCCGACTTGCAGGGTATTCTCCTCGAGTTCACGGTGAACGTCCTCATCGAGCAGCCGGGCGACCTCGTCGCCTACGCGGCCAACTATTTCACAAAATTGCACGACCAGCGGAACACGTGTGACGGCGGCGGGGACATCAGCCACTGCGGCAACGCCTTCTCCGGTCAGCTGCCTCTCATCACTCGGGTGTCCCCCGAGTCGGATGAGTCCATTGCCACCGATGACGAGGAAGACATCATGCCAGGTAGGCCATTCAACTTGGGCCAGGTGTGCCTGGGCTGGATCCCTCTCTTACTTTTCACTATTTTACTATATGCTATGATTTTCAGATGTTTTATTAAGAATAATAATAGAAATTAATGCAAATATAGCGCAACGTTACGGAGGAAGGTGAGAGAGAAGCTTCTCGGCCTCACAAAGGAAACCTATTACAGAATGCTTTTCTTTTAATTCTTTATAATAGCCTACCTGTTGTGGATAGAATTTTATTTGAGCTTTGAAGCTAAGTTTTCATCATGAGCCCCTATTATTTCTAAATCTCATAAGCAAAATCAAAATGTATTGATTGTTGCGAGGCTTGTTGTATAATTAATTAAGTTCCTTGATAAGGTTTTAAGGGTTCACTTTCATATCATCAGAAACGACAAAATGCAAATGCAGTGCTCTATCTTTTATTTATTAATTATTATTGGTTATTTCTTTTGCTTACTCGAAGCTATATAACGGCTTAAAAAATCTAAATTTTTCTCTAAATTACATTCTTATTAAACTAGTCCTCCTCACTTAACCTTGTTTGTTGAGGAATAGTTTTCCGAAGAGATTTTATAACAACTCAACCACTTAGCGCTTTATCATACTCGCTAATAAATAAAAGCAACAACTTTGGTATGGAGATCTAAGGGTGGGAAAATGCTTAATAAAACCGAGACAGTATCTAAGGTTTAATCTTTGTTAATAAAGGCGTTTGTTGCTTATCGGTTACAACCTGCGTATAAGGAATGAGATTGAAACTAATAGAAAGGGTGTTCTGTACAAAGGTCGACAGAAACCATTCATTTGCGAAGATAAGCAAAAAAGACAAGCCAAACTCTATCACCACAGACTTTGTAAAAACACGGCTCCCAGTGGGCTGAATCGGTCTGTTTACATAGTTTGAAAAACCAGTGAAGCCGAGTTAATAGAAAGTAATCGGTGGGGGGAGGGGAAGGAAAGAATGGCGTTTTGGCGTCAATTTTCAAATACGGTTTGAGTAATTTTAGAATTTGGTAATTCATTTATTAGTTGTTTTTTTTAAAATAAGTCTTCACCACCCTTTGAAGAGCTTGTTCCGTTCGATTGTGACATTTAAGAAGCCCAGTATGCATTAAAAAGGGTTGTATAATGAAGTCGACGTTTAATAATCAGCACATTTCCAAACTTTTATATACTCTTTAGGAAATCTTTTATCAGAAGCGACCATTCACTTGAGTTAACTCAGGGCTCTGGTCTTAATGGCTCCATTGAATTAAGCCCTTGGCTTTCCGTGACCTTCCACGTCGTCCCTAAGGAATCTTTAGAGAACTTATTTCGATCGGAGAGGCAAAGTGCAACAGCGTCTGCCTTTCTTTTTTTTAAAAAAAAATAGTCTGGTGAAACTCCAACACAATAAAAAGTTACGAATTTTGTAGTCTTCTACGTCAATTGCATGACGATATACGGGGGTGATGATTTTTAATATATTTTTCATTCATTAATCTTCGTACCCAATTTAATTAAAAAGCGTTGAGTAAGTCTCTCCAGATTACGAAGTGTATATTAGATAATGAAATTGATCGCCCGGTTCTGTCTCTTAACTTGTCAGAAGAACACTTGTTGCATTCACACACTACTACAAATGATATTCCTCCTTTAATATGCCTTATGAAGAGACTAGAAATACTAAAGCATAAATCTACACGTCTGAAATTGCGCTCTAAAACGTGAAAGTCGTTGTGAAAATCATTATTTTTTTTTTCTCATTCTGAAATTTAATCTTAACCAAATTAAACCTACACCCACTTGAGCAACCTTGTATGAAAATTTGTTATTCGTTGGATCATGTGGCATTTATTTGGCATCGGTTTTCCTTTTCATATCGTTTGAATATGCGATTCACTGTGGTTCTCTCCTCGGAATTCTATTCAATTAGTGTCTCTGATGAAAAGCCGCGAACTGATAAAATCGGCTGCGCTAACCTAATGATTCACTAACCCGTCATTCGGTGCAAGAGTCGACAACAGAATAGTCCTAAACCTTTCAGAATATACTCTTCTTTAGCTACTTTTTATTGTTTATTCAAGATAATTTAGCCTTCGTTCTTTCTAAAAGAAATTATTAGGACCACGCATTCAAGTGGTTGGCGTCCGCGGAACCCTTGAAAATTTAACGTTGACACCACCTACATTACTTATCTCGTAGCGTATTTAACATCGTTATCTATAAACCAAGTGACACAATTCTGTCAATCCAGTAACCAATTGGGGCAAGTGATGTCACGGAAGCGTGAGTTTAATTGGCATTTAATTGAGATTTAAGCGCAACGTTACTTTAGCATTTTTTTTTAAGAAATCGCAAAAAATGGCTGCGAAAATGCACATTATTCAATTAAGATTTCTCGTTACATATCTTTCGTGTTGCTTACAATAAATATGCATCTGTTCTAGAAAATAAACTTATCTATTATTCTGAGTACATTCACGTTTGTAAAAAAAATTTCAGTTTTTGTCATTGAGCATTTAATTGCAGTTGCAAATTCTTTATGCAGGGTGGATACAATATGTATCATATGTTGAATTTATTAGTTACCTCACAAAGACATTTGAATGTTCAACATGCAAATCAAGAAATTACCAAAAATTACCATAATAACATTCGCTTTCATGAGAAAAAGCAAATAAAAGGCATGTGTTAGCATACAGAAGACAGAACAATTCCAGGATGGCAAGCTACTGTTCCTGAAATGGTCAGCATGATTATCTGCTTTGGATTGTGATTGCTGGTGATACGTTCATCGCATTTTGGAAATTATTTTTTGTTTTGTTCGGAATTCCATGCTGAACAAGTCCTCAATTGGAATTTTTCGTGTATCTGTAACGGTTTTAAATATAGGATTTGAATGTGTCCTAATTTGCATATTTGGGATGATGAAACGTGCACCATGGGATAGGTCACCCACAACTTCCTAGTCATTGGATTCATCAAAATTGACATATCGATTTTGGTTACGAAAATTTAAGAGGGGAGGGGGCTCAATTTTTATTTGGAAATTAATCTGATTTGTGTATAAAAATTTCTAATAAGGTGTGTAAGAATTTAGCCATAAACAACCTTATCACTTGGCTGTTTTGTTCACCTAAAGGTACCTTCAACAAGAGCAGACTTAATTCAAAAATACTGTCGCACTTCTCAGACACAACAATATTGTTTTGTTTATTAATGTGGAGCTAAATAAAGTTCAAGGTTAAATTTCTCAGCTGAACCCTAAGAAACACAAATTTGTGATCGGGCTACGTTCAGTTACAACAAGGTTCTCTATTAGTATTAACAAATTTATGTAAGTGATAAATTTCTGAACGATATATGAGAGGTGTTTTTTTTTAATTAAGTACCGTTTTGTATTTAAAAAAACACAGGAACAATTCTTTTTTTAATACCTTGATTTTTATATGAAAGCCTGGACCTAAATCTACTGTTTAACATGATTTCCACCTACATTAAGGCACTTATCGTATCCTACGACCAGCTTCTGAATTCCATCCTCATAGAAATCGGCCGCTGATTTGCTAACCAGTCCAGTGTAACCCCGAGGCAAAAACATCCACGAGCAAAACATCCTGCCTATTCCAAAACACAGTACCACATGATTTTTCGGGCTGAAATTGTTTGTTTGAACTTCACTTTCTTGGTTGATGTTGAATGCCTCCATTTCATGGACTGTTGCTTTTATTTCCGGTGTAACGTGACCAACCCGTGTTTCGTCACCAGTGACAATTAATAGCTCAAAATACGTGAAACTGAAGAGCATAAAAAAGTTCCGAAAAACATAAAATAACCATATGTCGCCATTGAAAAAGAAAGCAGATTGGTAAACAGCTTGGGTGCTGGTCCTCTAGTAAGCAGTTGCATAAATTACTACTGCTATCTCAATCTTTCACTGCTACGCTGCTGTATCGCACAGAGCAGAAATTGAGGGGGCCTGTTTTAGGAGCGGGGCCCGCTTTTGGTCACTTTCCTCTCTCTCTGTGAGAAATACACAGGATGTTCAAGAAGTCTCAATATCTCAATAACTAATGGGAACTTCCAGATTTCGAAAAAATTATTTCCTATCAAATTAAACAATGATCTTAATTTTGACCTTCACATTTAATTTCATGGTCAAATTTAATGCATAATGAAAACCGTAAGAGATAGAAAAAAATCATTTGGAAAGTTGTACAGCACCCTAAAATTAATCTAAATCATTTATCCGATTTGATAATGCCACAATGGTTACCTAAGTTTGTGACAATAGGAATGTAAAGTCATAGAAAACACCAACAGGTAATTACGAAAGTAAATGTTCAATATGTTGACCGTCAGATGCTACACAAAATTCTGCACGATGTTTGATGGATTGATGCACAGCTATCATTGTTGTAGTGGTTATTGCTGGACATGAAATTGAAATTCTCTGCTGACATTCAGCTAAACTTACTGGTGGTGTTTCAGAAACTGTTTTTTTTTTTTTTACATAGCCCCATAAGAGGAAGTCCAGAGGTGTTACGTCTGGTGAGCGGAGTGGCATGTGACTGGTCCACCTCTTCCAATCCATTTATCAGGAAACATCAAGTTTAAACATTCACGTGCCGCCATTGTGGAGGTGCACCATCCTGCTGAAACCAAATTTCACAACGTTCTCTTAATGGCAACTCTTCATTAAACTCTTCCGCAACATGGTTTAGAATAAGATCTCGAAAACGCTGGCCAGTGAGATTTCCATTGTAAAACACTGGACCAATTATTTGATTGTTGTACATGCCACGGCAAACATTGTCCTCCAATTCACTTGATGAGCAGTCTGTCTTAACCAAAAAGGATTTTCATTGGCCCAGTAATAGGGGTTATGTTTATTAACAACACCGTTACGTGCAAACTGTGACTCATCTGACCACAAAATCTTTGTGAACTGTGGATCATCATCAGGTTGACAAAGAAACCAGTTACAGTACTCTGAACGTATTTCATAGTCACGTGCATGAAAGCTTTAATTACAGAGCTCATGAAATGGATGGAATTTATGATCATGACGTACATTCCACACTCATCCGTAACTACAACCAATATCATCAGCAATGAACGCATGCTTGTATGTGGATTAGCAGCAAATGCAGCAAGAATCGCTATGGTAAGATACTGAGACTGGTAACAGACTTTTTGAACACGCTGTATACACACGATGTTCAATAAACATACGGGAAACATTCAAGTATTGTCTCATTATACTGTAGAAATAAGTCACACAGTTTGCAACTCCTATACGCATTAACGTTAATTTCGTCTACTGCAGGACACCTTCAACTCTAGAAAGAAGCCTTTTTATTCATATGACCTTTTCTGCTTGTTTTGGTCCCTGGACATATCTTGAAAATTTGTACAGACCATTCAGAAATACCCTGTATAGTACGAGGGTAGTCCAGAAAGTAATGCACCACAATTTTTTCTTCAACAATTATTTATTGAACACAATGAAACTTTACACACGAAAGAATGATGTTTCTTATACACTCCCTATTTTTCCACATAATCTCCGTCCCGTTCTATGGTCTTCCTCCAGCGAGACACAAGGGCGTGTATGCCCTGTCGGTACCAGTCCTTGTTCTGTTCACGCAGCCATGTCTTCACTATGCGAATCACCTCTTCGTTATCCTCAAAATGTCTTCCACGAATGGCATTCTTCAATAACCCAAACAAGTGAAAGTCTGAGGACGCAAGGTCAGGGCTGTAGGGTGGATGGGGTAACACTGTCCAACCCTGTTTCGTAATGTGTTCCGACGTCCTCAAACTGGTGTGAGGGCGAGCGTTATCGTGTTGAAGCAAACAATCAGCTGGGTTGTTACGGCGTCCGAGTCGCTGAAAGCGCTTCTTGAGTTTGGTTTATGTGTTCACATATGCCTCAGAATCAGTGGTGCTGCCTCTCGACATCACATCAATGAGTATGACACCAGCACAGTCCCAAAACACAGTGATCATGACCTTACCAACAGAAGCAGTTGCTTTGAATTTTTTCTTCTATGGAGAGTGCGGATGATGCCATTCCATCGATTGTCGTTTTGTTTCGGGCTCAAAATGGTGCACCCAGGTTTCATCAGCTATCACAGTCTGGGTCAAGAAGGTTTCCTCCTTAGCTTCAAAACGTTGCAGCAACTCAGAAGAAATGTTTTTTATCAGAGCTTTGTGTTCCTCCGTAAGACAGCGCGGAACCCATTGTGAACACGTTTTTGTGTAATCAAGAGCACGGATGATTTCACCCACACCCTTCCTTTGCTGATTGACAGCTCCGGCGCCAACTGCCGAGTCTTTCTGCGTCGGTCCTGACGAATGAGCGCATCAGCACGCTGATCTTGTGAGGTGTGACAGCCGAGGATGGCCGCCCCGACCGCGGCAAATCTTGGAGCTCCACCGAACCGCTTTCTGATGGCCTCAACCTCTGTGCCCAGCGACTAACAGTACTCCCAACCGTTTCTTGCTCCGCAGTGAAAAATTCAATGACGACACGCTGCTTGTATCGTACATCACTTACAGACGCCATGTTGTTCCATTGCTGCACGTACGCTATCTGTCGAAAGAAACGGAAACTTTTTCGCGCGCACTCTGAAAACTTCAAGTTGGGGACGTACCATTGTTGGGGACGGAGAAAAAAAAAATCTGGTGCATCACTTTCTGGGCTACCCTCGTATATCTAAAATGATTGTAAAAAATGACATTCAACTTGTAAATAATTCAAGAATGCAAAATCCCAAATTTCTAGCAAAAAAAGCCTAACTTATAAAATACAGTCAGATTTTTGGTTTAACTCTTAATTTAGTAAACATAATGTACAACAGAGTTGTAAGTTAAACCACTAAAAATAGAGAATGATCTGAATAATAAAGAAAGCTTCCATCTTTTCCGTCATAGGCGACCTAAGATAGAGGTTCACTAAGAACAAATATTGTGCCCAAGTTATCACTATCTCTCATGTCCCAATGCCTTCTTATATAATGCATAACGTCATACATTATGTTACAAATATATTTCTTTTACGAAACGTTTTTATCATTATCTAAACGAAAACAGCTCCTAGATGATAAATTCTATAACATAAAACATCGCAGTTTCACACTCTGCAGGTAGTCTTCTAAAATTTAAAGCACGCAGTTGCGCTGATCGAAGGTTGAGATGATGTGCCAAAAATATATGCACAACTTGAATGATTAAAAATACAATGTTTATTTATAACTTTTATAATCCAAGTTAAATAAAAATCTTGTAGAATCTTTTGAATTATTGCAGGTCAACTACCTGATGATGACCGTTCAATTCCAGGCATAGCTGGTAATGCGGACAGATGGAATTGCAAGCTACGAGTCATTTCATTTCGTATTTGGGTACATTCTTTCAAGTGGTGTTCTCAGTTGATTAATTGCTGCAAATTTTAAGCTATAAACCTTAGCTTTGACTTATCTCTAAAAATAAGTGCGGAAATGTGTGGTCTTATTATTGTGTGTGGAATTCAAAGCTATTTCTTCACCTAATCCATCTGCTTGGGCCTGACATCACAATGAAATTTTCCTAATAAATATAACTTCAGAAATCGTCCTATATTCCCTTTAATATGTTTTGCGTCTTCCTTTGGGTCATTATATATTTCATTGGAGATATATAGCAGTATTACCAATACTTATGTAAATCTTCAGAATAAATGCATGATGAAACATAACATATAATTGCTTTTACCCACAAAAAGTTCTAGTAAAATAGCGGTGAATTGCTGTTTGAAAAACTGTTTTGTCATGAGGTTTCGTCTAATATCGACTCAGCCTTAACTAAAATTCAACAACAAAAATTTGTTCCCTTTTTCGAGAAAAAAAAAATTTAACGCAAATGGAAGGAAAATTACAGAAATCCATTTCGCTTCAGGAGTCCTGTGGCAGTCACTCGCCAAACTTTGATTGCTTTTCCTTCCTTTCAGTATGGAAGGTGAAAAAAATTCAGATCATAATAAAAATTTTATGAACGAAATACTGAGCCTGTTTTTTTTTTCTTTGCCTATGTGGATTTTATCAGCCGTCATAGGATCACGCATTTCTGATCATTATGAAATAGGGTTCTTATTATAGAGGTTAGGAGGTAATACTTGTCCACAAAAGATTTATTCGGCATAGCATAAATGTACATTTCGACCACTAAGTGGTTAGTTAAATATCCACAGCTTCTCAAGGTCAGTTTCCATTTTGTTATACTTAGAATCCTTAATCTTTTTTTATCGTAAGATCTGTTTATATTATTCAGGGTTTAAAATGTTCCTGTGGATGCCACCGAAGTTTGCTTCAGGGTATGTTGTCAGTCTATCTGACAGTGATTTGGCCTTTTTTTTAGTTTCTACCCAAAACCTGCATCATTGCTAAATGGGCTGTGAAATAGCTTTTTTGTAAAAGAATCTTAGCACTATGAAAGCAAGATTCAAGAAAAGGATATCTAACACAATGCATGACTATTCTTCAGAAGCAAAAAACGAAATTCACAACAATTTTCAAAGCAAATATGTGGAATAAATGACATTTTAATTTCCTAGAGAAAATGTGCATCTCTGATCTCTTTGTGTGCAGCTCTTGTAAATTAGATTTTAAAAAAGCGTATAACAATAGGCAGTCAAAATATAAATAAACCATTAAAGAATGACATAACCAAGTACCGAAAGGTTAAACTAAACCATTCACGGAACTATATTTTTAAACAGCCCTATGTTAATATTGCAAGTTTCTAATGGGCCATAAAGATACCATTACACCACGTACCTTTGAACCAGTGTCGACTATCATTAATTTTACGTTATATTCATTCATGACACATCATTCCAAGTCGTTTGATATATTTCATGCCATATTTTAGCATTGAAAGTTCCAAGAACCATAATGGTTCCACT
This sequence comes from Rhysida immarginata, assembly GCA_023313115.1. Taxonomy (NCBI): domain Eukaryota; kingdom Metazoa; phylum Arthropoda; class Chilopoda; order Scolopendromorpha; family Scolopendridae; genus Rhysida; species Rhysida immarginata. Next base: position 244,735 of record JAHWFO010026987.1, read on the forward strand.
AAATCAGAATAGTTCCACTAAACCAGGTTTCTTGAAACCAATTTGGACTATCAATAATTTTACGTTATATTCATTCATGGCGCTTCATTCCAAGTTGTTTGATATATTACATGCCACATTTTAGCATTGAAAGTTCTAATGAACCGTAATGGTTCCACAGAACCAGAATGGTTCCACTAAACCAGGTTCCTTGAAACCAATTTGGACTATCATTAACTTTACGTTATATTCATTCATGATACATCATCCCAATTTGTTTGATATATTACATGCCATATCTTATCATTGAAAATTTTTGAGGGTGTCATAAGGGTACCATTAGAGCACGTGCATGTTTCGATTACAACCATTTTCAAAATGGTTCATTTCCTGAACCATATTTATCAATTGGCCCAAATAGTAATTTATATCCGCTTCTATCTCGTCATTACGATTTGTTAGAGATATATTACTTAATATATCTCTCCATTGAAAATTCCTAGGTGGGGTCGTAAAGGTACCATTTGTGCACGTGCTATTGAACAGATTTAGATAATATTTGTGATTGGTTCGTGCCATGTACCATGTTCATCGACTGACGAAAATAATAATGAATAACCGCATCTATCTCGTCATTACGATTTGTTTGATATATTACTCAATATATCTTCCCATTGAAAATTGCTAGGCGGGAAAATAGAGGTACCATTTGTGCACGTGCCAATGAACCGATTTATATAATATTTGTAACTGGTTCGTGCCAACCATATTCATCGACTGACGAAAACAGATATTGAAAATCTTTCATAGCCTCGGAGGAGTTTGAGTTTCCCCACACTCCACTTTGGTCTACCCATAGGACAAAACTCAGATTTTCGAAAATGAGTTAGGATAAATTTGATCTCGCTTTTCGATATACTATTAGTGATAGCTTATTACGGTAAAAGTATTTCGCTTAAAAAATTTATTTTACATTCACATTTAACCTTCGAAAGTGAACATAATAAACTGTTTGCGTGCTCGTTGTTAATAAGTAAATTGATTCATCTAGTTTGCTTTCTTTTTTTTCAGTTATATTTTGTTTTTGTTGATAGTTTTAACATGGAATATCTAAAATAAGGTATGTATTTACTATTTAATAAAATTTTTTAATATTTGCTTTTGATTACGTGCTAATTTAAGGGTTGCAACGCCTCTACGATTTCGACCAAAAATATTAAGAGGAGGCTTCGGTTTTCTAGACATATATTTTGAAGTCCGCGTTAGCCCTCGTTAAATCTATTTTCAAATTAAAGAAGTAAGCTTAGGCTCTTGATTTGAGAGATTCTAGCTGCAAACGTCTGCAATCTCAGGAGATATAGCCTTCATAACACTACTACAAGGCTGCTACGAAAACAAGCATTTTTAACGTTTCTCTTTTTAAAAGGTTCATCAACCGCGATTTCTCTTACCCGAATGTATATTTTTGATATTTGGGTGAATATTGAAAAGCAATCTGGTGTCGAAAGGGCTCATGAGGTCTACCTTCGTATTCTATCAAATCTTTCTGAAGAAAATAAAGAAAATATAGGTTCATACGAAATTCTCGAAAATAAAATAAATTACATATGGAAACCATGTGGAATAAAAAATTTCGCGAGTATTGTCGAATACAGACCTGCTGAATAGGCTTTTGGTTCATTCTGATCCATTTATAACAAGTTTAAGGAAACTTCCTATTAAGAATAATAAAATCATTATCCAAAGATGTATTAGACCTTTTAATTTCAACTAATTAGTCTTATACTCTTATTTTTATGTCCTATCTAATTATAAAATCACATTAACTACGCGGTATTTTATTTCATTTATGTGTACTTATTCGTTTAAAAGTCGTATTTAGTTTTTAGATAATTTTTGTTGTTTTATATTACTTACGAGAATGAGTAAATCTTTCAATAAAACTGAAGTATTTCTTTAAAAATTGATTTAGTTTAAAATTTTTTACTAATTTCAGTTAAAACATGTTTTATAACACTCAATAAGTTAGGTTTTGAATCTTTAATCGTGAGTTAATGAGTTTTGGCCGCCTTCCTTAGAGCGCTAGGCCACTGTGCACTGATAGCATAAAGCACCTTTCGGTACTTAATAACGGATATACATTTTTTCAAAGTAAAGGGAGACTAAATTAAGCTTTATAACATCATGAGAAAAGCGATTTAAAACTAGCTTGCAGTAACTAAACGTTGCATAATCCATAGTATTGAATAATTTCAAATTTTTCACATAAGCTACTTATATGAATTTGAATGTAACTATTTGGTACAATTTATAACTCAACAAATGAAATCCATATTGTAGCAATGTCTTGAAGCGGGGCTATCTCATTGCCAAATACTACTGAAGACGTCAGTGAATTATTATTCTTAAAATAAGTTGAAATGTTCATTGGATATATAGGAAAAAAAACAAGCAATCTTAACCTGTACCTGTAACGTCAAAGATTCCACACGCTATTCGGTGGTGAGGTGAGGTTCGCAACAAAGTGAAGCCTAAATTTCGATTCCATATTTTTTTTTTTTTTTGCAAACGTGGATACTCGGTCTGTATTTACCTGTTCTTGCTGACTTCGCCTACAAATAGCATGTCACAAGTTAAGATCGCGTGTTTCCTTCTAGCCCGATCTGGCAAACCTTTTTTATTCAACCATGATTCGATAGGAAGAAAACGTTATGATACGATGCGGAATATGTTTATAAAAATGTCATGCACTATATATCGATGTAAATGAGAATGTTCTTTCACATAAAATTTTGCAAACATTCCAAAAAAGGAGCTTTAGCTGCGACAAAGCAATCGTCAGGTGCGCGTGCCCATGTCAAGATAAACAGAAAGTAATAGTGCATTCGTTCTTGCGAATAGATCGTTATATGATATGCCATTATCTTGGTATTTTTAACGATCACTGTTTTAGCATGTGCAACCGACTTGAAGGGGTCCACGAAAAATCCTGAAAAGTTGATACAGCCGCTAAGACCTTGATGATAATATTGTCGAAAACGGAATTTAAAAAGTTAATCCGTTTTCAAGTTAACATGCAAACGGCGAACGGCTGGACGATCGGATAAACATAAGGGAGGTTAGGGCAAAAAGAATCATTCGGGCAAAAGGAATCAGAGTGTTTTTATTTTTCATAGCTATGTTTCGTTACAAATTCATTCTAAAACTGAAGGTTTAGATCCTTTGCATCTTCGTTAATGATAACGCCTCGGAAAGAAGTAGAGTCTTATCAATGAAAAGTTTTAAAAAATGTTAATATCCTTATGATTTTTTGTTCACATTTCGTTGCTGATCAAGTATACGAAAGTCTTACGAGAAATCTGAAAAAGTATTATGTCGATATGTTATGAACAAATGTATTTATGGGGATGAGATTGGCAAAAAAAACCCCAAACAAACCATGCTTTCAGTACGAAAAAATGAATAGTTCACAAAATGGCAGCGTCGGGCAAAAGGAATCGGGCAAAAAGAATTACATTTCATGATGGTAGTGGAGACGATGTGCATTTCGTTGCGCCCGTTATTACTGGATAAAGAAAATAAATATAGTCCTAATAACAAAATAACTTAAATGAATACAATATAAGAAATAATATATCAATATTTATTATGATGCTTATGATGATGTATATACAGGGTGTTGTATAATTCGACGACCAGCTTTGGAGGGGTGGTAGTATGGGTGATTCTAAGCAAAAAACTTCATATGAACATGGGTCCGAATTTGAACGCTAACTGAGATATGGACAGAAATAAAAATGCCGCCACCAAGTTCAACAAGTTAATAACTCAGGTTCTGCAACGCCTAGGGTAATGAATTGCGGAGGAAAAATAGGGTACATAAAACTGTGTATACCGTTAAAATTTGATCGTATTCCTACGAGTAGTTTCCGTAATCATTAAAATCGTTTAAACACAATTTTAAGTTATGATTCTTCTGGCTCTACATAATGATTCTTTTTTCCCATGGGTCGGGCAAAAGGAATCAAGTCAATATAATATTATACCTATACAGCATAGAATATGACAGGTTATTTTAACTGTTAATTATATTTAACTGATAAATTAATTTCAATCACTTAAATTATATCTATTTTTACATAAAAAATCTGAGTTTTCCTGAACAGAAACCCTATCAAACTTTAAGAGGAGGTAGTATGGATGATTCTAAGCAAAACAGTTCATATGAACATGGGTCCGAATTTGAACGATAACCGAGATATGAATACAAATAAAAATGCCGCCACAAACATTAAAGTAAGTGTGTGTAAAACCGTGAGGTTAAATATTCATTTTTCTTAACGTGATGATTATTTTTCCTTAAGTGATTCTTCTTGCCCTATGTTCCCGTACAGATCATGCGTGCATTCTTATACAATGTTTACGAATAAAAAGGGAGCCTTGTAATTACAATAAAATCTTGTAAACATTTCAAGGAGGAGCTTTAGCTGTGAGGCAGAAATACATTTGTACATTTATTAACAAGAAATTAATCCCCTCGAATATAGGCAAGTAACGGATCCTGCTGTCATCTATTTTTACCTCTTTATCTGCATGTTTTACCCCACCCCCAACCCAAAGTTTTTTAATCAAAAAATTGATTTTCTCGAACGTAATATCTAGAAAATGTAAAAGAGCTCTGTCTTCTTTCCTTTCTCATCATTTCCGATCGAATAATAAATCACATGCCATATGTTGCCATAGTTCTAAAAACCAAGTGACTGCCACCCCCGCAACTCCGACCCCACTAAACGATTGGGCCTAAAGTTCATTGTAATGTAGATTCTGCTTAGAGAACCTGGGCACTGAAATCCACTCTTTTCGTACCTAAATATCACATTAATCTTTGACTCCCACCCCTGTAATTCTGACCCCACTGCACCAATCAAAACCAAGCCACATAGTGAAGGTGGACATGCCCATAGTAAGCTACATTCCGAATTTCAAACTTATACCTTAAAAAATGTAGAAGTTATGAAGGAGACAGGCGGACATTGTAAAAACCAATAAGTACCTCTATTCTTCCGCTACTTAATAATACAGGGCGAGGTCAAAAATCCTAAAGCCGAGTTGAGTTAGTGAAGAAAATCATTGTTGCTACGATAGTCATACGTTAGCAATCGAGCAGTAATCATTGCTTCACTAACCCAACTGGGTGTTTGTATTTTTTGACCTCGCCCGTAGATTATGAGAACTTTGAGCGGTCGTGCGTCGACAAAGCGATCGTCGCGTGCGCCGATGACAATAATGCTTAAAAGATAAGAGAAAGTAACAGTATATACATTCTTGACAATAGATTGTTATATGACATGCCATTATCTTGGTATTCTTTACAGTCACTGTTTTAGCGCGTGAATTCGACTTGAAGGGGTCCACGAAAAATTCTGAAAAGTTGATACGGCCGAGTTAAGACTTTGATAGTCATATTTCTGACAACAGAATTTGAAAAAGTTAATCCGTTTTCAAGTTATTGTGCAAACGGCGGACGGACGGATAAACGTACAGACCAAGGGCGCATTCTTATAAGTAGCTTTTTGCTAAATCTTCTAGTAATAAGGTTTGCTCCTGTATTCTCTGAAAAAGTTGAGAAGGTGACTGACTGGAAACCAGCCACATTTAAAAAAAAAGGTGGGGAACATAGGGTCGAACGGCAGGTGGTGTCGCTACCTTTACTAACGGACCCTGTAAGTTTTTTGATTTAAATAATTTGTACAAAAATATTCTGTTTCTGTTGTTTCTCACCCACGTATTTATATACCCTCACTCTCTTACATGCTCTTCACCCAGTCTCAAAATTGTGCGTATTCATATACACCCACTTATACATTTCACTCAAACCTGCTCATATATGATTCAATTGTATACAAAACCTGCTTGTAATTCACTCATTCACCCAAACTTGCTATCGAATACATTTCGCATTTAAATGTCTCCTCAAATTTTTAAGTTCTTTTGATAATGATAGCTTCCATATTCCCAAATGGTTTAAATTATATTCATACTTTTATTTGATTCCAATACTTTTTCCTGTTCAGTTTTGGTTCTGTGAAGCTCAAAAGTTTTTTTTTTCTTTTATTTGATTGCGAAGAAGAAATTTTAATATTTCTCTTGTAATTTTTTTTTTTTTTTTTACTTCTCTCATACTGCTTTATTCTCTTGAAGAGCCAAAGCCCAAAATCCGTCTAGGGTTCCAAATAGAAATTTAAAATACAATCAAGAATTCATGTCCATAGCGAGATTCGAACTGACGATCCAGGGATTTGCAGTCATTGAAATTATCCAGTCATCTTGACTATCGGATAATTTTGAAAAGATACGAGCGGATATTTATATTTATAATTTTCGTATAACTAGTAAACACGGATGGTTTTTTCTGAAATGTTTTATTTTTAATATTTTAGAAATTTGATTTATAGAATGTTTATCACTGCTAAAGAGGTACATATGAGTGCGTGTGATCGCAGCTTCGACCAAGCATAAGCTATGCAAATGAGGATCTCTATTGAGGAGGTCGTTTGCCTAGTGATTAGGCACAAAGCTGCCCGGGCGTTGGCGCTGCTGGCGAATTAATCATCATATGAATATGATTATGAAGCGAACAACAGATCAAACGCACCCCTTGCAACCGACACCCTCCCTTCTCTTGTCCGCTTTAATTGAAACCACGGCTCAAAAGGAACAGGGTCTCATGTTCGAATCGTTTCTCCGGTATCAGATTCGAAAACGGTTATTTACGCCCCTAATTGAACTCATTCACTATACACTTTCCTTTTGCCAATTCTAGGAAAGAAGAATAATAAGATGGCAATCATAATAGGGTAGGAATGGATAATAACATTTTTAAGGCGCATTTTAAGGCACATTTTTATTCGATTATAAATGATAAAGGATTAAGAAAATGTGTCGAAGTGGATACGATAAATTTACTTATTAGATCAATTTTAATGACTTAAATTCGTCGCGTCAAATTTAAATTAAGAGACAATCACTGTTTAGCTTATTGCTCATTTTAAAAGTTAGTCCGACTCTATCATGCAGGTATCTTCTGTCTTCATTTAAATGAAAAACTGGCTGCTAGACGAACAGAGTGGAATCTCTATATTTACATTGTACAAATACATAATTTAAGTAAAATCTGGGTTGTACGAGGGTTATTCAATAGAAACACTGCGCAGCCACAAAGTTATCGCCAAACAACGGAAAGAGGTTGTTTGTGTGCATTAAGTACTAGTATAACGAATAGTTTAAGAGTCGCAGTGAAATATACTAGGGGAAGTCAGTAAGTAAGTATGTTACAAATGGACATAGAAGAAAAAAAATACAAATAAGAAAACTGATTTGAAAGTTATTTTTATTTCACCGCATAATCTTCCTGTATGCTGAGGAAGTGGTAAACAATATGCCCTAATGATCCCGGAAGACTCTGTGCATCACTTTCCCGGCGATGAAGCTTTACAAAGGGGATTCACCCCCTGGTTCAGACAGGAGCCCAAAGAATTTTATGCTGCTAGTTTTGAGGGGCTTGTTTAGCGATGGTATAAGTGCCTCATTGTACAGGAAGATTATGTGGAGAAATAAAAGTAGTTTTCATGTCTGTACTCGTATTTGTTTCAAATCTATGTCCATTTGTAACTTACTGATTTCCCCTCATATAAAGGACGAGAAAATTTAAAAAAATCAAAGTTCTATAAAAACTAAACAAGGCAGTTAAGACTATAGGGACAAGGTTTTTTTTATCGATAAAATAATGTCATCTAGCTGCCCCTTTAAGCTCTACAGTTTTTTTAGACACATTGTAAAACACATATATTTATTGTTTTCGTAAAAGCGTTTTTAACTTCTTATATATGTCTATGCTATATAGTGATTGCAACACACACAGTTTGTGTGCTGCGATGTTTTTCACTGCTCTAATGGGATAAATTAAGAGGTCTACAGTGATATTTCTGGAAGTTTCTATTTTCCTAATTACAATTTGACGTTGCTAAAAAACATTTTCGGTGGCTGTGCGAGAAATATTTTATTATACTACTCTCCTAGAACAAGCGTATCATTGATTTTCTATTATGTGGGGCTTGCCTTTCGTTTTCAAGGTATCTACTTACTCTGCTAAACAATGCTATTGCCCCGCCCAAAAGGAATCAATGGACTCGGGTGCACTTTTGTAGCAATTTCAAAGAATTTATCAAGTGTATAAGCCAGTGTGTTTATCTATTTGCCAATTGAAGACTTTTACTAAATTTCACTTTTAGAGGGTATCAGCAAAGAATAAGCCATATGCAAAAGTCCAGTGCGCATGTTTAGTGGCGCGCAATGCATTAGGGGATTGATAGTATCAGTCGAGCTTTATAAGGTATTTCAAACGTGTGCGTTATGGCCCTGCAACAAATGCAAGACAAAATTAATCCTAAATTATCAACTTTCTAGAGTAACACAAACGAATGCGTGAAGCTGCTTTGTTTACCACTGAAATTGCCTCGGCGATTATTATCAATCCCAAAATGCATCAGTTTTGAATAAGGTCTATTGGCGCGGTGTGTATTTTATTTTTTCATTACATCGTGATTTACAGTAAATATTTAAATTGAGAACCATGTCTGGCAAGCGCAACTCCTCTCCACGAGAAGAGCAATACATTCCAATGCCTTGATGGTCTTCGGATTGTATTTGTATACATGTTCGTTGAGATAAGATCAGAGATAGAAATGTTGTGGCATTAGATGAGGTGATCAAGGTGCCCAAATTCGGCGTGAGATGGCTCGATCTTCAAACTCTGAACTAAACGGTGTATTGTTGAATCTTGGGTTCCAATCTGTTTCGAAACACGGTCTGTAAATTTTTGGAGAACTGGTATTTAAATGATGCCATATGTTGCCATAGTTCTAAAGACCAAGTGACTGCCATCCCCACAACTCCTACCCTATTAGGACAATTTGGCCCAAATTTTACAGTAATGTTGATCTTGCTTAGAGGAATCTGCATACCTAATTTCACTCCTTCATATGCATAAATACGCGTAGACCTTTTGGTCCCCTCTAATTTCCCTCCCTCCCCCCCAAACTCCGACCCCAGTGGGCCAATCAAACCCAAACAAAATAGTGAAGGTGCACATGCCCATAGTAAGCTACATTCCGAATTTCAACCTTCTCCCTTAAAAAAATGCGGAAATGAAGGGGACGGACGGACGGACAGACAGACGGACATTGTGAAAACAATAAGTAGCTCCATTCTTCCGCTACTTAATAAGGACAAATTATTTTTGAATTTTAACAAGGATTTCGGAGTGACTTACAAATATTTTAGAGAATATAAATAAAAAATCCAGTCCATATCTTCATGTGGACACAAAAATATTTTGAAACCGTAAAACGGGTAACTTTCGGAACGTTCGAAGATTCTTTTAGCGCTGAAAGATACTTTGTTCGAGAAAATGATTATAATAATTGCTGTCTTTGTTATAATTATAAGATTTTAATTTTGAATTGTTTTGAATGTTCATAATTATAAAAGTAAATATTAAAATTTTTACACTTTCAGAAAAAAATTCGAAAAGAAACTTTAGAGTTCACTAACTGATATTCTTTAACCATCGTAATTCAATTTAAGATTTTAAAACAATGAATCAATTACAAGTGATTAACGTGAAATTCAAGCTAGCAGAGTGTTTAGTCGTTGTGTATCCAAGAGTTCCAAGGAAGGAGAGAGACAGAGAGAGAATCCTGTTGAAATTTGATCGTCAATTGAAAACAAGAGAGGTAGAGTGGAGACTCGCTAATCCGAAAATCCGGTTAATCCGAGCGGATAAGAAAAATAATACTAACTATAAATATAAAAACCATTTGTATTTATTTTATTTTTACATAATATTGTAATATGTAATGCACTAACGGAAAGCTATAATGCATAGAAAATTCTATATATACGCACATAGAAAAGACAAAGACCACTCACTACTCAGGCGGCGGTCCTCCAATTAAGATTAATCACCTTCACCCCCCGTCTCTCTGTAACGTGCGAACGTACACATACTCATCAACTTGTTATAAGGTCAAGGAAACTTTAAGTTTGCTAAGAGCTCGATACCCTAAAATCTCATAATTCGAGAAAGCCTCGATTACAATTAATTCGGTTTAACGGGACTACACTGTATTTGATAAACTTCAAGTGTAACATTTTGCTGGCAACTGAAAGAAACCTTAATGTAATTATCAAGAAAGTTGGTAAATTTGTCTTAATGCACTTGTACGAGAGGCACTCTAAAAGTTTTTAGCCAGGAACGTTGCACGCATCAAATTTGTTCACATTTTTCAAGTACTTCAATCCATAATATGGTCGCGTGCAATATTTGAGCGTGCCACGTTTTATTGTTTTCGCATGGCACAATTCTAAAGCTCGCGCACTTATTCTTATGAGGTAGAGTAAATCGATCGGATGGTATTATCAACGATTACCTTGGCGCGAATTCCTTCGAGGGAATTTTGTGCCAAAACCCATAAAATTGACCAGGTAAACCTACAGGAAGTGGCCTTGCCAAGAAAACGAGTCAGACCCCCACTGAGTACTGGTGGATGACCTCAAGTATAGAAAAATCACGCGAGGTATCTAATGTTAGCCAGAGCGACGCACTCGAAACAATATGGTGTGGAATTTCTTCCACCAAATTACATTTCCTAGACAGTGGTCTTCTCGAAGGATTTTCATCCTGTAAAGTTGTTTCCGTTCTAAATCATTACCTGTAAGAAAGCCCATGATATTACGTAGCTTCCTTCTACTAGTTTGTAGAAAACTAGATGTTAGACTCAGGAAAGGTTCCTTAATCATGAGCCTAGCATGCCGCTGATAGGTGATCTGTTTCCACTTTCTCAGCATCTCATTAACAGAAATGGTGTTAATCTCTCTAGCTGCGGTTTGTTTAGAAATACCGCAGAAAAGTTCAGGACCAAACGGATCCAATTTTGAACCTTATTTGGCTAGGGTGTCGACAACCTCGTTACCAAGTACAGTACAGAACCGTCAAACGCGGTGGTGGGACTCAGATTTCAGCGACCGCGTTAAATCGAGTCGCACTAGGTCGAGACCCCACCCTCCCCCGATCAAACTTTCGCACCCCGAAAAGAGTAGAGTATATAAGTAAAATATATTGAGATCAACAGCTCTATATTTCTAAAAAATAAATAAATAATAAATTAAATAAAAAGTAAATTTTTACGATCTCTAGACTTGACTTTAAATTCAAGATATTAGCTGCATGTTCCTTGTGTTGCCGCAGTTTTCCATTCATATTTCCTCAAATAGCTTATTAGCTGCAATGATTTCTTCTTCACTGAACCCAAGGAAATCAAATCATCATCATCAGTAGTTGCATTAGATTCAGGCGCGCTGGAGCAGGTCCCCCTCCCCCCACATCTCTTGCGGAGTAAAATATGACAACTATTGTAACCTTCAAAGGGGAGGGCTTTAATAATATAGCTCAACGGAACCATGAATTATTTTTATGAAGAGAGCCAATACGCAATAAAATAGAGCAATTCCAAATTATCTCCGCTATGTAATTCAAAGCCAATGTTATCTGGAAGATATCCTACTATAGATGCAAGACGATTCCTTTTGCAACATTCATCTCTCATTCCAGACCGCGTCTAAGCGATGACGCCAATGTCCTTTCACTCCAATTGAACGCCAGGCTGCATTGGGCTGTGGTCGTAAGCGGCTGAGTGTGGAGCAGGGCGGTGAGAAAAGGACTGCATGGTGGAACGGTGAAGTCCAAGAAGCTGTCAAGGCAAAGAAGGAAGCCTATTTGCTATTGCCTGCAAATAAGTCACCTTCGAGTCGAGTGCGGTACACTGAGTGCTCAGCAAAGACAGTATCAACAGCTAAAGCCAAGACCTGGAATAAGTTCGGGGAGAAATTGGAGGCAGACAATGGTTCGGCAAACAAGGTATTCTGGAAGACCGTGCACCGTGGAAAGGTCTCTTTCATCACCGTGGCAGTGCCGGACCTGATAACCATTAAAAGCAGAAATTGCAATGCTTTCACCATTTCAGTTAAATTCCTGTTGTCTAAAATGGAAAAATATATATCATTCTTTTGAGGGACATCAAAAGTTTCCTAGGAATTAGAAAGCAGCTTGAAATAGCTCTCTTTCAATTTCGAAAGTCATAGGCAGTCACAAGGCAGAAACTTTGTGTACTGGTTGAGATTCTTTTGAAGAACTACAGCCTAATGAGCTACAAAACGTTTCTTAAAGTCCATATCCTTGATGGTCATCTTTAATAAATTCAAGTAGAACATGGGAGGTGATATTGTAGGAGTAAGGACAAGCGTTTCTATTTGGTTCCAAGCTTACTGAAATTTGAATGTCGAAAATGGATTATATTACGAGAATATGATGAGAAACTACATTAGGGGTATGAATCATAAAAGTGAATTACAGTAAATTCATAAATTTAGATAACTAATCATTTCTAAATCTTTTGTAGTCAATTTTTCACGACTTTAGTAAAAATTACATGTCAGTTTTCCTTCGTAAAAACTTAATGTGAAGGAAAAAACGGAAATCTGTCCGGTTTCTTATTAGAAATATGTGGATTTCAAAATAGTACTGTCCCAGTGACAAAAATAATGTTCTGAGCATAAGCGATTTGAAATTATACTTGTTCAACAGGAACAAAAAGTACAATTAAACAGTCGAGTCACATTAAAGTGCAGCTCGAGTAGCCACCAGTGTAGTTCGAGCAGCGGCTAGACAGGCTGGGAGAGACTCAATGAGATGCTGGAAAATGTTCACAGGGATATTGAGCCATGGTGACTGTTATAGGGTGCGAGGTGGAGTATCCATGGAGCAATTTTTAGGCTGAGGAATCAAATTGACTTGTAGATTTTTAGTCCTAGAGCGAACCTTGGTCTGCTATCATTATCAGATAAAGCTCTCTTAGTCAAACTAGAACAGTTTAATCTACCCTATGCCTCACCGAGTTGCCTCCTATGCCACCTATCTCCACGAAACTTGGAAGGTTCACTGGGAGCAAGTAGCTCGTTAATCGTTCCAATTTAGGCTCGTGTACGTCCATTGGTTTCCGAGATGGGTTCTACAATGATGAGTGCACCAACAGAATGCCACGAAAACATCCCCTAGACCAGAACGCTGCCTCCTCCAGCTTGTTGCCGTCTACAAATGGTTGAAGGGTGTTTGTTTTCTGAGGTTTCAAGCCGTATGCGCTAACGTCCATCCGTCCATTGGAGCAAACGAAAACTGTGATTCATCTGAGAAGGCAACCTTTTACCAATCAGTGGATGTCCAGTGTTGGTACTGCCGTGCAAATTCCGCCGATGCATAGTCGTTAGCATAGGTGCTGCCACCATCCGTCTGCTGCAGAACCCCATACGCAACCACGTTCGCTGAACTGTCGTTTTGGACACACATGCGGTAGTCCCGTGGTTCATTTACTTCACTCGCCCGAACGCACCGCCACAGCCTCCATTCCCCTCTTTCATCTATGGCTCGTGAAGCACTACAATTTCCACGTCGCTTATTTTCTATAGTGCCATTTTGCTATGCGCGGTGCACTTTTACCACAGCAGTACGCGAACAGTTCACAAATCCGGAGTTTCTGAAATGCTGCTACCCTTGGCCCGAAAACCAATAATCATTCCTTTTTGTACGTCTGATAAATCGATCCTTTCTTGCATTGCAGCAATTAAAATGTTTTTCGAAGAGCTACCACACATTGCATATACTCACCCAATATCGTGAGGACATGCCGTTATTGCCTCATTTATTTGGTGCCTGCTACGATTGGTTATTTAGCGCTGACTCCACAAATAGGGGGTGGTCACTTTAAAGTGACTCGGCTGTTTGAAAGTGTTATCTGTTAGGAGCCGTTAATTTACCAAAGACTAAAATGATGGATCTAATGCTTATAGAACAAAAAAATCTATTTTTCGCCGATAAAGCAATTCTTTTTAATTTGCTTGCTGTTTTCTGTTAAATAGAGTTTTAAATTAAAGATGCTTCACAAACTTTACTGCATATATCCCCTGTAATGGATAGATCTGCTAAAAATAGTCGTTTACAAGCAGATGACAAATTTATACACAAAGTTGATATTTTTACTCGGGTTCTCATCTTCATTAAATAAAGTAGAAATGTTATGGTAAGAGAGGCGGCGACTTAAAAAGTCAACAAATTGCGGTTAGAAAGGATGCGATTTACCAAAATTGCGGTATATGCTTTTGTTATTTGCTGGATAATTGTTATTTGCTAAATAAGATCCATGTTTAAATTTGGTTAGTATGGACAGTTCAAGCAAGGAAGATATCCTCCGCTGAAAATTCTGCAAATTTTATGGTGGTTGTTTTAAAGTCACGCTTTAAAATTTAAAGTCGCACATATAATAGCTGTTGCTGCCCATTTTCATATGAGAAGTTTATTTTACGAGTAAAAGTTTGGAATGAATCCTTAAATTAGCACACGATTAAAGGTTTTTCCTAGAAACCGGAAACTGAATCAATAAAGGATTAAAAGGACGCACAAGCCGCACAATATTATAGTTTGTTTTGCCTAAAATGTGACGAAACGCCCGATGGTAGGCCGACAAGCTAATGTCCTCAATGGATTTTCTAATTGATTTTACCTGTTTACCTAAGCAGTTCGGATGAATCTGATTGTGTTGTCAGAATTAACAAGATAAGTTGACAGTTAATGAGAGTGCAACTCTAATAAAAATTTTGACAGGTTTATAGCAGCAGTAAGAAATAAAAAATTTACAAAGCAGACACGTTTGAAATGTGGTTTTATTCTTCCATCTCTTGCGAATCATGATAGGTTTGTTCAGCGAAAAAAAACTTCGTCTCGCATTTGCCTTGCATGTTATTGTTAAATGTCGCAAACGATTCTTTTCTCCTGTTTGTCAGCTCGGTGGATTTGGTAACATGAGAAGTCTGAATAAATAATAAGACTTTAAACAAACAAGGTGTACTGGCATTTAACCATGTTTACGAAAATCAACAATTTAAAAGGGTGTGTTTTATTCACGTTTGTTTTGCCTTTTTCTATTAAAAAATAAAACTAGGAAGCAAAACAAGTTTTTTAATCCTCTGGGAATTAAATGTAGAGCCCGGGGACGCAGGTAACAAATGTGTAAAATATCGTAGTGTATGATTAGATCTTATTTTAGTGCTTCTTCATAATTTAGATTTTCGTCTTCAGAAGATAGATTTTAAAAAATTACAAGTGACTTTACTGTTAAAAAAATACTATATTTTGACTTCATAATTAAAAAAAAACAATTTCCGCCATATTTTTAGGTTTTTTTATAAATATTAACACGAAAATAATTGTGGAAATAAAAAGAGATTATATATATGGTATGTGATATACCTGCTCTTTACATTAAAACCCGCAGGGAATTTTTTTGTACAACAATAGCAGGCTTAGAGGTAAAAATATCGTGGCCGATATTACTCCAGATGTTGGATAACTAGGTTTATCATGAGCCAAACACAGAAAACGAATTTTTACCTGTATTTGGGGTTACTTCGATAATCTCAGAACGGTAGAAATGTAGTATAACAAATTTGAAGTTATAAACTGGAAAGTTTGACTGTGCAGTTCCAACTGCACGCAAGGAAATTGTGTGGTAAATTGTCCGGAAAACAGCAACAGTTCTATCCTGTTTATCCAAGTAATGTTTCACAATGTATTTATATCCCTTGTGTCAAAGGAAATTCCCAATTGCATATGTAATGACTCCATGAACAAGATCATCTTCTTCCTAATTATACAAAAAAGAATTTCCCTGCATTATTGGTGCACCAAGCGTGATCTTCGCAATTTCATGACATCTTATCTCTATATCATCGCCATTAAACAACTGAGAACTTACCTGAGGACATCCTACTGTTCCTCCATAGCTCCTCTTAATTTTGTTTTGGAGGGTTGTTAGAGGAATTGCATATATTTGGGAATTCATCCGAATAGAAAGTCTACCTTTTCTAATTTCTCCTAGGGCATTCTCAAGATTGACGGGATTAAAATTTTATAAAGTAAAAAAATATTCCAGGAATAGCAATGAAAAACAATGTATTCCATTTTATGAATTTTGTTATATTTCTTACCCTCCACTCCCGCTAGTGTTAATTGTTATTAGTCATTAATATTTGCTATTTACCTTGGGTTTTGATATTGTCTTTGTAGTGTCCTATTTTAAGGGATTTTGGGCGTTAATCAGATACATATCTAAGAGTGTATTTAATGGTTTAGTTATTTTTGTTATTGAACTTGGCTTTTTCGGAGGTCTGTATATTGGCCTTCGGGGATGTCCGCCCCATCTTGACATTTTTATCTTTGCTTTTGTTTTTTGTTTTCTTTACTTTCTTTTTCCCTTTTGTTTAATTTGTTAATTGGCTTATAAGTATATAATCTGAATTTGTTAGTTGAATTAACTCAACTAACCCATTGATGTTAAACTTATAAATTCCCGGAAATGGCAAATTAAAAACCACAATATTTGCAAAAACCCGGAATGAATAATCAAGGGAAAAAAAGAATGTGGATATGTTAACTGTAAGAAAAGAAATGAAAGACTCTTTAACCACAACACTAAATAAAAAAGAAAAAAAAGAAAAATACAACCTTATACTGTAAACGCTTTTCGAGGGCGAAGCTCTCATCATTCAGTAGGTAGAATAGGGAGTAACACACCAGATGATACTGAGTGTGAAAGCAGAAAAAGCTGATATTTATATTAACAGAAAAAGAGAAACCGACAAATTCAAGGAGTGGGTAAAGACGACCAGTACTGAATCAGCTGTGAGTCGCTGATTGGGCCTTTATCTAGGTTAGGTAAATTCCTGCTATTAGTTGAGGAGATCTCCATACTTTCAAACGCGTCCAGGAGTCGTTTGTTGTTTATTGCTTTAACAAGTTTGAGATTTTGAATACAGAAGCGTGTCCCGTTTCCAGGGAGTGTTTCGCCACCGCGGAGGGGTTACTTCTGCCGTACTTCCGGTGGGCCATGTGTTCCTTGAAGCGGGTTTTTATATTACGAGCCGTTTGTCCGAGATAAAACTGTGAACATTGGGAACACTTGATTTCATATATACCCGTCTTGTGGAGTGGGGGAACTTTATCCTTAGGGTTACCGAGTAGTAGTTTTGCCTGGTTGGGATTGCTGTAAGCTAAAGACAGGTTGTGAGTCTTGAAGACGAAATTGAGACCTTTGATCAATTGGTTATTGTAAGGTAGTTATATGGTGGTGACCTTCCTTTTGCTAAACTGTAGGATAGTATTATCCTTGATAAATTTGTTGAACTTCCTCTTCTTAAGTAGCTTTGTTATAGTTCCTTGATTGTATCCATTTCTGGTGGCGATTTTCCTAATCAGGACAACTTCTTTCTTTAGGGTCTTGTTGTCTAAAGAGAGAAACAAAGCTCGATCGATCATTGAGGTGAATGTGGAAATTTTCTGATTCCATGGGTGACTGGAATCAGAGGGGATAAAATTGAGGCGATTGGAGGGTTTGCGGTACACTTCAAAACTTAAGGAGTCTGACTTCCTTGAAATTAGGACAGTTTCCCTTCTACCTCCTTCTCGTATGTGAATTGGACGCTGGGAAAGAAGGAATTTAAATGTTCTGCGAATTGGTCAATATCACACGCGTTTGAATCAAAAATAGTAAGTGAACTATAGGGAATGTGTAAACTTACCCCTATACCAACTAGCCCCGGTCTCCCTTACTAATAAAACATCCAGGTAAGTTTAAAGAAACCGCTTCATTATGGCAAGAAGAGCTCAGTCGATCTATATCCGCATAAATGATCCAAGCAAAATGGCAAAGATGGGTTTAACTGCTACAAGTACGTTTAATAAAACACTGTACAAAGGGACCTTCCCTTTCTTAGATCCCAGGTTCCTCTCTTTTGCCTCCTGTCTGTGTGTCAGTTTAAAAGGGTTGGTTTTAAATAGTGTCTTTACTTTTAATTTTATTATTTATAGATGTTTATGAAGTATTAAGCATAGTCATATCTTACATTGGTATTATTATAATGCCTAGAATGCTAATTACAACCTCTGACAATTAAGTTCGGTGAATGAGTTCACACAACAAAATGCAAAACAGATAGAGCCACATTTACTTTATTGTCCTTCGAAATAATCACCCTGGAAGGCAATACACTTTTGGGATCGGGTGTATAAGTCCTGGAAGCGCCTTTGGGATGGCTTTAAGTTCACGTGTCATATTTGCTTGAATGTCTGGAATGTCCGCAAATCTGTGTCTCTTTAAGGCCCGTTTCAGGCGTGGGAACAAGAAAAACTCTGCCGGTGCCAAGTCTGGTGAATAAGGTGGATGAGCTATGGATACGACCCCTTTGTTGGCCAGAAACTGTTGCACGATTACGGCAGTGTTCCTCTTTGATCCATTATCCACAGTTACGTGCGCACGCTACACCTTCAACTGAAGAAACGAGCATCTGCTAAACCATTGCACGCACAAACGTGACCTGTCTGAACTTGCTTAAACAATGACTGGGCTTGTATTCACATGCATTGTTACTCGCGTAAAGCTCGCACAGATTAGCGTGTGACGTCATTCACCGAACTTAATTGTCAGAGGTTGTAAATTAAGAAAGCAGCATACGTTTCACGACTTTTATTTGACTTAAATAAATTTGCTTAACTATAATTGCTCTATCTCTAGTCGTGTAAAGAGAAGGGAGAGGGACGGAAACTGAATAATAGTAATTATTACTTTTAATAAATTCTGTGGTATAATTTTACAAATAAATATAAAAATATTCACTGATTCCAATCTTTAATAAAGTCATAAGCAAAATATTGAAATTCAGACAATGTCGGGTTCAATCTATTTCGGTTCGGGATGAAGGCTTCGGTCACTACTTGTTGAAAATGCCAATGGCGTCGAATTTGTGGGATGCACGTCACCGCTACTGAAGAAGGCGGCGACCCCTGGGGGTTTATTGGAGCGTTGCCCAGAACTATAAAATATATGAAAAAGGCACATATATGGGTCAACCACCATAACCAATAAAAGAAACGTGAAAGCTACTGAAGCAATGAAATGGGACCACTTTTAGTTCTTAACGAGGATAGTCGGAATCTAAGAGAAAGATTAATCCTCAACTTAACGAAACTAATTGCTTTTAAGTTCACTATGCTTAGCCGTTAATGAGTAATGTTTACAGTACCCTGAGACGGGGATGCTAAAGCCGAGCGCGGCTCGCAGCTCGAGATCTCGGCCGGGCACGCGCTCGCGAAGCGCTCTGTATCCGAATGCAAGCCGTCCGGGACGCTCGGCAGGCTCACTGCGTTGCTTGCAGAAGCTGAGTTAATGGAATCAGTCGTGGCTGATACTAGGCCGTCAATCTCCTCCGTTAAAGGGCGAGTCGAAATTCGGGCGTCGTTCCCTTGGCCCGTCGATTTTCTTGCGACGTGGTCCTCGGAGGCTGATGCACCGTAGACGGCGTCGGCTGGGCTCGTCGTCGTGTCGGAATGACGGCAGTCGTTTTTCCTTACGGAGTTTGGCTGGACAGGCTCGGGTCCGTCGTCCAGCAAAGGCGGGTCAATATTCCTGGTCGATTCCTCGGACAGCGGTGGAATCCTTTCGTAATTCTTTCCTTCTGGATCCCGTGGCGAAAAGCACTGCTGACGTCGGGTTCGTTGACCTATCACCGGCGAGTATAAGGTCTAGTTGAATTAACGAAAGTTCTATGCCAGGAATTAATTCTAAGATCACTTGCCTGAGAAAAGTCATGGGAATCCTGTCTTTTAAAATCACGGGCCGGAGTTTTAATTTTGGAATGGATAAGCTGGTCGGAAACACTAACACTCGAGACGTCCACTTCCTTCGGTTTTCTGAAGCCGCTCCTGTCTCTCCCTCGTTCGTTTCCTCCAGTTGCGTTCGCAGAAACCACCTTATTTCTTGTCACATAACGAGAAACTTCTCTCTGCGTATCTCCTCGGTTTTCCTTCCAATTCCTCCCATGGTCCACGTGTTTCCATTCTTCTCCTCCTTTTGCGAACCTTTCCCTTCGGTTCCAAGACTCTCTCTGTCTCCTCTTTTTCTCCGTCTCCTGCGCCCCCCCCCCCCCTTTCCACCAATCCGCGACGTGGTCGCCTCCCTGTCGCTCTCGGGCCTCTTCTACTTTCTTCACGGGGTGGCAGGGGATTCGATTTCTTCTTCGTATATTTTTTTTCCTTGCTCTTACTTCTCCCTCTATCTGATTTTCGAGTTAGATCGTCGATTTCTTCTGTTTTATTTTTATTTTCCCTTCGACGATCTGACAATACGTTAAGGCTTGCAAGATATACCGAATGACCACTTCATTATCACACACAATGTGCTCGCAATACATCAGCGTGTACTGTAGAATTTTTTTTCGAAATTTGAAACTTTTTCTTCATCCTACTTTTAAATTTACGGTCTCAATAATGCAGGAACGTGACTTCTAAATAGATAAGAGGATTTCTAACGAATGTTTCACGTAATGCTCGCTAAATTATGAGTACACAGTTCACTAAAACTTTAAAAAACTCGAGTAATTAAAAATGAAAATAAAAATTTCAATTTCTAAATTTTTAATATGTTTACTCAAGTAATATATTACTGTTCCCTACGTAAACATTTGCATCAATTGTAAGTCATCTGTCGTTCCTTATAACTTGAAAGAAAAACTGCAAGTGAATACTTCAAGTAATGATCAAAGTAGACCGCAACATTCAGTAACACCTATCTTACAGAACGGAAGAACGCAAGGGCAGTACGTAAATAAAAATCTGTTTATCTATGCACGTACTGAAAGAATGAAAGTTTAGATTTAATTGCGTCATTTTATGCCTTTCTTTTGTAGCTTTTCATTAAAATTGTTTATTAAATCAGTCAGTCAGTTCTAACTATTCTATTTATTAGGAAAAAAATTCTGTTTGAAATAAATCATCTCTTTCCCCAATGAATACATTTCCCATTCTGTACAAATTTCAATTACTTATCAGATTGCACCAATTACAGTGGATAAGAGTGAAGAGCTTTCTGGGTCCTTGGAGCATTTAAATTCCTGAAGAATGCAACTTCATAATATTCGCTTTTACGTCTTACTATCTTGAGATCTATAAGCGCTCCAAATGTAATAAGCTTATTACTTCGGTGAAGTGAAAATATCATAAACAGCCTCAAAAATAGTTTTAATAAGATTGTTACATTGCAATGACTGTCAAATTATAAATTAGTAAAGAATCTACTTATTGGTTTTATAATCTCCGTCTGCATGTGAATTAATGAGTGAGAGGAAAAGAAAATACGCAGAGTTAAATGCTTAGCAAAATTTAATTGATATCAAAATAATGAAGTTTTTTCATACAAAATAAGTCCAGATAAAAATCTGTAATTAAGTTAACATAACTTAGTTTGCGAATTAAATACAAAAATTAATTTATTATTTTGCTGCTTGAATTCCTGGACGTTCGATCTCGTCATGTTCCTCTTTTAAGCTGGGAGGAGAACTGGAACCCACAATTGGCACGCTGGGGGAATCAACAGCGAAGAGAGGCAGGAAGACCTAAGCATGGCGGGTGAAAATAAGAGAGAGAATTACGAGGGAGAATCAAATGAAAACCGCAATTAATTTTTTTCTACTATTTTACTGCAGGGAGAATGTTTGCTTGTACATTATTTTTCAACATAGTCCCCTCCAAGTTCAATGTATCAATAGGAAGTGCGTCAATACCGCGTAAGGAAAAGTCTTTCGGTTGACGCTGTAGCCACTCGTGCACCACCGATTGGACATCTTCATCAGTCTTGAACTTCTGCCCTCCAAGGTGCTCCTTTAATGGACCAGAGATACGGTAATCTGACGGTACCAAATCTGGCGAGTATTGCGGATGTGGCAGGCACTTGAAACGTAGGCCGTCGATCGTTTCCATTGTTGCACGAGCTGAATGAGGACGGGCGTTATGTTGAAGCAAAACACCGACACTCAGCAATCCCCTTCGCTTTGTGCGTATTGCTGGCTTCAAATTGTGCTTGAGAAGGTCGGAGTAGTTGGCGCTGTAGTACTGGGGGCATGTTTATCCCAGAATAAAGCCAACATGACTGTCGCCATTCTTTGCTTGCACGTTTCGTCTCCTGTTGAAAATGATGCATCCAACTTTCAACCCCATACTTTGTCTTTATTCTCCGATGAATATCAACCGGTTTCACACCTTCACTCTATAAAAATCGAATAACTCCACGCTGTTCCTCCTTGGTGCAACTGCGTAGCGGTGACGCCATCTTGAACCCGCTGTTACTCAGCTCCAACCTCACCTGCTCCAACCGACACTGCTTCGTACTAGCACCTCGGAAAGACGTCAAGGAAATTTCCAAACATCTAAAAAGAAAAAAAAATTAAGGGCACTATTGCGATTTTCATTTGATTCTCCCTCGTAGAAATGCAATTTATCATGGGATACATACAAACACTCGGTAAAGTTAATGGTTATCAAAACACGATTGAAGCTTGAACATTAATGCCGTATATTTGTTTTATATTTTCTAACGAGCACTTTATCATAAACTTTTTTGAAAAGAAGCTCTCTCGATGTTACGTTGCTAAATTAGAGAAAATTAGACGTCTTTCCACTGAACTACAATAAACATAATACTGTATACTATATCTGGCAGTAAAATAACTAAAGTTTAATTTTTGTAGCAGGACACTCCGCATTATTTTTTTTAACGGTAGAAACCACAGATGAGGAGGTAACTTTCAAAACATGTTTTGTTCACGTGGGTCATGCATCCCTTTTTCAATCAAAAAAGTTAAGATATACAAGCTTCATTTATCTGTGAAAGCTTCACAATTTTATTCAGTAGAATCCGTTTCATCTTTCTACATGTTTAGAATTCACAAAAATTTACCGATTTCGTCAAAATCAAAATTGTGCATTTATCTCTGTTCCATATCCGGTGGGCAAATCACGTTTTGAAAGTTACCTCCTCAGATATAATAATACGAGAGAAACTCATATCCTTTTAACGATATTTAACGTTAGAAACTCGTAAACGTTTGGTCCGGCACAATCAATAGGAACCCACATTTAGCATTGTACCTATTCTTCACTCTGGCTATCGTTTTCATTTGGTACCATCGCAAATGATGCAGTCAGCGTCCATATTTTCAGGTATTCTGTTCAGGTTAAGGGCATTTTCCGATTCGGAATCATTAACTTTTCCTCCTCTTCTTACTGCTGGTCGTAGGTTCAGCCGCACTCAGGAATCTGATGCGACTGCTTCTCCCTCGTACACTGCCTCTACGGCCTTCTCACATTAGCCTTAGGGCTAAGGTGAGTTTGCCTTCAATATGTCAAAGAACGGAACATTTTCAGTTTATATTACATTCTCTTTTGCACATGTCTATAACAATTAAAGAAAAAACATTTGACAATAAACACTTCGTGCGTTGATGACACAGTTTTAATGACAGATGAGTCGACAGGAAACGATATCTATACTTTAAATTTAGCAACTAGTTATTGCCTTATTGGATATTTACCTATTTCCTAGATGGTATTAATACTTGATTTATTAGGCTGGGATGGGGGGGGGGGGGGGCAATTTACCAAGAGGGGCTACATTATCACCTTTTCTTCTAATAGTTCTGAAATCACCGATAGATGGCTCCCTGGTAAATGGGAATATCATTTCAATTATGGTCCAACAGACAAGTCATGAGAATCGCTCCTACTGCAATAGATCACGTGGTCTTACGATGGCTATGTTCATCAGCCAATCAGCGGCTGTCTTAGCCTCATTGCACAAGTTCTTTATTTACTGTTCATATTTCTTGTTTAAAATGCGCTTTGTTTAACACGTGCTCAAACAAATGTCAAACAAGAAAGTATTAGATTCTTCTGAGGAATATTAATTTCTTATTAATTGCAAAAAGGCCTTTTTAAGGGCCACCAGTTTAATAGTAATTCATTTAACAGCAGCAGCCTCTGTACAAGGCTAAATTTATAGTTCTCACGATTCGCTGGTTGGATTATAGAAGCAAATTTTTCATTTTTTACATAAGCGAATAAAGCAAACAAATAACTTGGTAAAATAATAACGATGTTTTTACAACTCGAAATGCTTAACTGATCGTATAGTTATAGAGTATAAATTGCTTGATGTGACTACCATTTTTGTGAGTCAGAATAATTTCGTTCAAAGAACACTGACAGAACGTTTTGGGGAATAATTCCTACATTTAGAGTTATGCTGTCCATTAAGGCCGCAAGATGAGTAACACTGCTGCGATAAATGTTGGCTTTCAGGTAGCGCCACAGCCAAAAATATCGTGGAATTATGTCAAGGGAGCAAAGTGACCAAGCGAGAGAAACACAACGACTGTTCACTCTTTTCTTTTCACCAACTCATGATACCCGTTCTGTCCCTCATTTTTAAGACGACATCTAAATGCATATAATCTGATGCTCAAATTCAAATTCCAGAACGGAAAACCCTTGCTTTTTCTTCTGAGCATTTGATGTTTGACGAGAAAGATTTAAAGGGGTTGATGCGATTCCCAACAATCTTCTTGGTTTCATCCGATTGTACTGTTAACGAACACATCGAGAACACCAGTTTGTTTGATTTCTTTAAAAAAAGAATGGGCCTATTATAACAGTTGCAGCAAAATTACACAAAATTTTTCTCAAATAGGTTTGAAATCTGCGTTGAACATTGTTGCAACTACAGTCGAACCTCCATAACTCGAAGCGTTAGGGGAGGAGGAAAAAAATTCGAGTTATGGAAAATTCGAGTTACAGATTTACTGTACATGTTACTGTAAATTACACTACAGTGTACATGTACTGTAATATAAAGGCCTATATATGTTGTAGGTGTACATATACTGTATGATAGTGTGCATATGAAGTAAGCCTGTAAGCCTATTTCTTAGTACAGTACAATGAACTTTACTACAATTTTATACAGTACAATTACATTGTTGATGTACCAGGAAAGAAATCGGTAACTTTAGATTGTTTTTTTCCTATAACATTAGACTCACAAAATTTTTGAAGTATTAAAACAGACTTAAAAGTTTCGTCATTAACGTCTGGAATGCTTTGAACGTAGCTGCGAATAACATCTATAGCTGCAAATGCTTCTTGAAGGCTTGCTGGGTTATCTTCAGAAACTTCATCCTCATTGTTGTCGTCACCTTCATTTTGAAGATCAATTTCTTCAACTGTCGCATTCAGTATTTCGTCAACAATGTCCTTATCAGAAGGAATGTCAGCAATGATGACATCAGAGTCGACTTCCACAAACTCTTCAAAAGAACAATCCACATCTACGTGAGTTCTGAATGTGGACCATTCAAGTGTCGACAATGGGAAGTCATCATCTTCATCCCACTCTGAAGCAGCATCACCATCTTGAACAATCAGAGAATCTTTGATGAAGCCTGCCTTTCGAAAACAGTTTGAAATCGTTATTGTCTTAACATCATCCCATGCTGCATGCAGATCTCTGATACAGTTCAGAAGATTGATCTCTTGCAGTGAACTTTTTTCTTCAAGCCCGCGAAGAATACGACGAACAATTCGCTTTCTGTAAAAATGCTTCAAATTCTTTATAATGCCCTGATCCATAGGTTGAAGCTTTGAAGTGGCATTAGGTGGTAAGAATACGATCTTGATAGCATTCAATTTTTTAATCAGAACTTTGGGATGTGCGAGACAGTTGTCAACAAACAGAAGGATATTCCTTTTCTCAGCTTTAAACTTATTGTCCAGTTTTGCAAGCCAGGACTCATAAATTGCACCAGTCATCCATGAATTTTTGTTGCTTTCATACCAGACTGGCAGTGACTTAACACCAGCAAAGCAACGTGGCTTCTTGGATTTGCCAATAACCAGGAGTTTAACTTTTTCAGTCCCAGACATGTTGGCTGCCACCATCACGGTCACTCTTTCTTTGCTTCTCTTGCCCCCATGGCATTTCTCATTGCGGAAAGCCAAAGTCTTGTTGGGCAAACACTTGAAGAATAATCCAGCTTCGTCAGCATTAAAGATGTCCGATGGTTCGTAATTTTCCAGTAATGATGGCAGAATATCACTTCGATATTTTTGACACTCAACGTCGGAAACAGCAGCACTTTCACCACAAATTGTTTTCTGGATAATTCCATTCCTACCTTTGAACTTCTGTAGCCAACCGGAGCTTGCTTTGAAGTCACCATGGCCGAGCTGCACTGCAAATTCTTCAGCTTTTTCTCGAATCAAAGTTCCAGATACTGTCACGTGTTTTGCACGGGCACCTTCCACCCATTTCAACATTCCATGTTCAACGTCAGGCAAGGCTGATAATTTCAGGCGTTTGCGACTTGGTCCAAAAGCACTTTCCTCAGTAGCATGCAGAATGCTTTCTTTATTCTTCAGGATCGTTGAAAGGGTATTGGGAGGAATCCCAAAATCTGCAGCAATTTCCTTCTTCTTTCTTGCTCCTTTTTCAACCTCTTGGATTAGTTTTAACTTTTCAGCAATGGTCAAAGTTTTACACACACACACTTTGATTGAGACATGGCTTTGCAATGCAACAATCCAGGCGAGTGCAATGAGGGAGAGTGTGATCACGTGCAATGAGGGAGAGTGTGCTCACGTGCAATGAGGTAGAGTGTGATCACGTGCAATGAGGGAGAGTGTGATCACGTGCAATGAGAGAGAGTGTGATCACGTGCGAGCACGTGAGCAAAACGTGTTATCGTGTAACATTCAGTACTTCGAGTTAAAGAGGCAAAATAACAGCAGATTTTCATCTTCTGAAATTTAAAATGACTTCGAAATATAGAGAAATTCGACTTACCGAAATTCGAGTTAAAGAGAAAAAAAACATAGAAATGTGTTAAAGCTTTCGTTCGGTAATTTGATTTTGGTTCGAGTTAAAGAAAAATCGAGTTATGGAGGTTCGACTGTATTAGAATTTTTTAATAATTTATTATCAGTACATTTGGAATTTTACGTTGAAAACGCCCCCCTTCATGATTGAGTTCATTGCAAACACTGGTGTAGAAATTGAATTTTTTGAAATGTTTTTTAATAATTTTTAACGATCGAATGTGTTAGTATAATTTTTAATGTCTTTCAGTATTCATATTTTTTTTTACTGTTGTTGAGATTATAAAATTAATAATTTTTTTAGTAATTCAAAAATATCTCAACGTTCTTTAATTCAATTACGAAGTATAGTCAGTAATTAACGAGGCAAAGGATATTTCACAGTAATTATTTAAAGAAATTCAAAAGTATTGTCCGCAACTGTTTAGGCATTTATCTCTTTTGCAAAAAGTTGATTACGATCTATGAAAACGATTTGGAGGACAAAGTTTACGAAGCAAACCCCTCTCTCCAATAATGACCCTGCTCTATTTGGTAGCCCTGCATCGTATCTTCCACTGTAGAAGAAATGTCTGCAGACGACGAGGCTGATGTTGTTGCATTTCTGTCTGCAGGCTTTCCAGAGACCCTCAATGGTTATTGGACGGCGTCGAGCAAGGGCTCGTTTCAATAATCGAAACCAACAGAAATTAATAGGGGATGCATCTGGTATCATGAAAGGGTATAATGTGAATTGCAGTGTCTTTTGAACGGTCGAGTTAGACGTATGGCTGGAAGATTTTGTCTTGATGCAGCCAAACTTTGCTTTTGTCCTTTCCATACATTGCGGGGATTTCCTCCTGGAAAATTGGACTGAGAACATGCTGCTGATAATAAAGGGAGTTAACTGTCCACTCTTCTGATTGTGAGCTTGCCGTTGTACGAGTATCCCGCAATCACCAGAAATCCTTTTGAAAAACTTCCTTTACACTCTTTAGACCACTTTTGATATGACTTCTCTCCACGTGGACGGTAGAAAATGTTGCAATCGTTGAGGTAGACGTTAAGT
Source organism: Rhysida immarginata (assembly GCA_023313115.1). Taxonomy (NCBI): domain Eukaryota; kingdom Metazoa; phylum Arthropoda; class Chilopoda; order Scolopendromorpha; family Scolopendridae; genus Rhysida; species Rhysida immarginata. Next base: position 272,685 of record JAHWFO010026987.1, read on the forward strand.
TTCATTCAAAGTGTCTACGTATTTCCACCGTTATGGTGCGAGGTTTAACCCTCATAGAGCCTCCGACTGTTCCTCTTCCTTTCTGCGACTTGTCTTGGCAGCAGCCTGTAAACAAAGAACGTACAAGGAAAAGAAGGAAAGCTCTACTTGATTTAATGTTAGTCTGTAGACCCTAGCGTCGCCACAGCCTGGTGGGGAAGTAGTATGCAGTGAAGCTCTCGCTCATATAAAAGGGACAGCAAATTCTTTGTTATACCTGCATTCATTGAAGTTTTTTATTTAGTTTAAAATGCTAAATTAAATTATTGTTCATTTATTTTCTCATTTATTTACTGAAACGGTTTATTATATTGAAAGTATAGTTTTTTTATTCCATAACATTATTATTCTGTCAATATACAGGGTTATTCAAAATGAATTACCCGATTTCAAAATGCTAAGTAAAACATGAATACAAAGGGAAAATATGGAAGTCTTTTTGTTCAATATAACTTCCTTTAGTTACACGTATAATGTCAAGACGGTATGTAAATTCCTGCAAACACGTTCTGCAATTTAATTTCACATGAATTCGTGGGTAATGGTGGCATATAAACTTTTACAAATCCCCAAAGGAAGACATCGCAATGCGGTCATATCAGGTGATCTAGATGGCGAGCTATGTAACAGTCGATTTCTTTGGGCTTCGTATAAAAGTGTCTCTCACTCTATCAAGATTTTCCGCAGATATGCCTGGTCGCCCTCCACTTTTCCCTTTATACAGTATAGACATGTACTGGTCTCAAACTGATGACACCACCTTCGAATACTCTGAGCCGTAGGCGGATTACTGATCCATATCGCGCAAACGAGAACACGCAAAAGGACGTCATTATCACTTTTGCGGCTGCAAAACCCTGCAAAATAACTTTCGCGAAATAGCTTCACGAAAAATACACTGGTGCCATCTAGTGTTCACAATATAAAGCTTAGATGCTTACCCTTTGTATTCATGTATTACTTATCATTCTGTGCCATTTATTTTCGAAAAGACGGATTTTTGAAATCGGATGATTCATTTTGAAAAACCCTGTATTTTACCAAGAAAACAAATGTTTATTTTAATATGACTTTTAATCACTTACTTTTTAAAAGTGATTTAAAAGCAGATACCAAAAAAAATTAGACAGTGGAAAAGATGTTGAACATAATTTTTTTATAAAAAATAAATAAATCAATTGCATTAAATATGGTTATAAAAGTTTAACCATTGGAAAATTAGAATCTGATAAACTTTTATCACCAACTAAAAATGTTCTTACAGTCGATGCGTTCTTTTTTTTTCAAGAATTTTTTTGGCTAAAAAGCCTGGAAAGTATGTAGCCGAATTTGTTTCAAACAAATTTGGATTTTCAATGTCTAGAGTTATTGGATCCGAGTTAATTTGTGAGTCAACAGAAGACTTTGCAACTGCTTCGAATTCCTTGGATGTTTCCTTCAACATTTCAGTTGGCAATAAAAGTTCATCATTGTCCTTTTCACAGTTTCCTACTGACCAGGATAAAATAACATTTGTAGCCATAAGTTAATTTATTGTTTTACCCGTCGCAACGTTGTTTTATTGCTTGGCAATTGTTTTACCCTTAGCAACGCACGCACAAGCAAAATAATATAAAGATATATGAGAAGCTGAAGCCTACGTCTACGCAAGCCTTTACTTCTTAACCTTATACGTTCTTTGTTATAAAGATGACTCTTGTGACCAGCGGGTCGCGGGTTCGAATCCCGCCGAGGGCATGGATGTTTGTATTTGTCTATTTTCACCATCATCCTTTCATCCCAAACAGGGATAAATCTCCTGGATAAAAGGGGAGGTGCAGGCTGAAAATCCATCCATCCATCCATCCAGATGACTCTTGTGACGCTTTTCCAGTTGCAAATCTTTGTTAATTATTTTATTTACGGTAGCCTGTTAAGTTGCTACATTGTTTACGATCCCTCTTTGGATTGCTGGATTTTCACACTGGACAAGCTGCTTGACCTTTTGAATGACCTGTGATGTTCAGCTTGTGGGAACTCGAGGATTTTGATGTTTCTGGCACAGGTGGAATTAACTCTTCCCGGGATTTTCCTTTTCCATTCAATGCTGCCGATATGTCTTTCTTCGAAACAGAGAAATATCGTGTTTTTACATGCGCTAATTATAGCAGAATACCTGTATTTAGCGTGAGAAAGGGCAATAATGTACTCTTCCAAGTAAAGTCGATTTTCGTGGATATTTATTCATGCTTTCGAATGAAACACAACAATGCGGAAGTAATAGCATCATTTCACGTGCTTTCTGTCATGCGCACGTGCACGTGACCCGCAACATTCATCAATAAATCGTTACCAAAGATCGTAATCAGCTTTCTGTAGTCGCAGAATGCTATACTCGTAGAAATCCTTTAGCTTCTGTTTGAACCAATTGTGCACGCACTCCTTGACTTCATCGCCCGTTTGAAAGCGTTGCCCCCGCAGTGCTTTTTGAATTCAAGAAGTGGAAGGGGGAGAAGTCACGTGGGGACAGATCTGAACTATAGGGGGGGGGGATGCCTCAGGGTTTCGAATAAAATCAAAATACCCTGGTAAACTTTCTCGTAATGTCATTCTGTTGCACGACAACACTAGACCGCACATTCACCAACGCAACAAAGGACCCCTGCCGAAGTTCGAGGGGGAAAGTCCTGAACAAACCCCCTCCTATAGTCCATATTGGAATGTCTTGAATCCCTCAGGGTACGTCTTTACTCCAATTTCTACAGTTTTTCTGTTTGCAGTTCCGTTCTCATCGACAGAATATTCCAAACTAGGAATCGTCAACTTCCATTCTTGTCAAAAACTTAAAAGCTAACGTGAATCGTTTTTCTGAAGCATTTATTCTTGACTGGTGTTGTGTGGATAAAACCAATAATTTTTCCTCAGGACTTTACTAACAGTCGATTACGACATATCCGATTGCCTTATTACTCCTCATGCTGCACTAACCAGTGATCTGTCGACGATGGCAGTAGCAACTTTTTCGGTTATCTCCTGTGAAATAGATTTACGTCCCTCCCAGAGTCTAGTTCCCAATGACACCATTTCCTCAATGTTAAAGACACGAATGACTTTTTTGGAAGAATAACATAAGACAAAATTGAATTTTCCAAGTCCGTTAAACAATATACAGAGGTTGAGTCAAAAGTAGTGGCCGATCACCGCGCAAACTTTTAAATGGGCACCAGACAGGAACCACTTATTGCTAATCCTCAAAGTAGACTCCATCATGCTCGATGGTCTTCATCCAACGATCAGCCAGTTGGCGGATGCCCTCGCGAAACCACTTCTCCGGTTTCTGGGCGAAAAAGTCACGCACGGCTTCTGCAATCTCACTGACATTGGCGAAGCGCCGTTCACGCAGGAAGTGCGCCATGGACCGGAAGAGATGGTAGTCGGAAGGTGCCAGGTCGGGGCTGTGGCAGAACCTCGATTTTTTCCAGCAGTTGACGACACACCTTCACCCGTTGTTGTGCTCGCACGGCCGTCAGCTCGTGGGGTACAATTCGGCAGCTCCTATGGCGTGCAGATGTCGAACCACACTCGATTGTGATGTCCCGATGTTCGCCGCTAGTCCACGGGTGGTGCTGCCTAGGTTGGCTTCCACTTGTTGCCGTAGGGCTGCGTCAGCCACTTCTTTGGGTCTTCCGCTCCTTGGCGCATCTTCCAGGCCCATATCTCCAGACGAAAAGTGGGAGAATCACCGTCGTGCTGTCCGTTCATTGGTCACACCCTGAAAATTTCGGCGGCTGCTGCTCGTGCACTGAAGGAGCCCGTGTATCACCAATTTTTCTGCTATATTTTTACACTGGCTGACGCAGGTGGCATAATGTCTATGGCATTCAAATTCGTACTGACGTTTCTTCCCACTCTTTTCTCTTAATAAACTGCGATATACCCTTTTGGTAAATGGTCTTCGCCCAGAATTCGTCAAACTCTAACCCCCCCTTCCCGAGTCGGCCACTACTTTTGACTCAACCTCTGTACATGAACTGCAAACGGCGACTTATGACGTTTTAGCTAGTGTTTACAGCGGATCCTGCATTACTCCGGATCCTGCATTACTCCGGATCCGTTCAAAAGGAGTGGATCCTGCATTACTCCGGTTTTGGTAAAATATCTTTACTTAACTTCAGTTGAACAGTCCGTTAATGTTCTTAAGTAGCTTAACATTTGTATCTTATGCAAATTATCGCATGCTTCGCTATCCATCGGCGATTTTTGAACTTTTTTTTGCGAATATCTTTTTCTCGGTCTTAATATATTGTCCATATTTTGGTACAATTAGATAAAGATGTTTGAATATTGGAATTCTCTTTACTTTTTATTTTATTTTTTATTTATTTATCTACATATAAAAGCATCTAAACGAAAACTTTGTATTCAGTTTTCCTAGGAGATGAAAACTCTGTAGGCCTATATTGGACAAAATTATTGTAACAATTTTTTTTACATTTTTAGTTATAAGCGAGACTTTCTTTAATCTCCTATTCGACTTCTTCTCTAGCGATTGAGCAGGTAAAGAGATATACGAATGAAATGTTATGATTGGAAAAAGAATATTAGGTTAGTAAACGTTGAGTTTACTAAATCCATTTCTTAGTCCTCTTCTGGGATCCATTGCACACATACTGTCTACACCTTTACAGTTTATGTGAATTATTAAAGCCATTATAAATTTTATTACCGACTTTTTCCATCAAGAAAAATGGGGAAAATTTTATTATGTGGAATTTATAGAAAAAAGTAAGGAGAATTGTTTGAAATTAATATTTTATAGACGAAAATTTGATTTCAAATAGCACTTATGAAATACATTTTTAAAGATACAAATTTTCATTTTGAAGCCCATGTTCGTATTATTTTTCCCATCGTGTTGATCGAATTTCCTTGCGATACATAATCCTATGCCCCTACTCTTTTATCCGAATTGTTCGATTGTTCTCAGGACACAGACGATGGCCAGGAAAATGTAATTGAATACAATTTTATTTGAAGCTTTGTGAAATCGAAGGCTACATTGAAGGAAAAGTTTAATTTTTAAATAAATTCCGTTAGATATTTATCAAATCATGTGAGAGGCTATGCCTTAAGAAGTAATAATAAAATCTTACTCCCCTGCGATATCTTTTCCCTTCATATACAAAATTATTAAAGTCTTTCTATTTTGTACTCATCCTTTCTGTTTTTAGAGATGCCATTACTTCTAGTTTTCTCTTTATTATTTCTAAATTATATCTAAATTATTTCGAAATTATTTTTCTATTAGTTCTAAATTTCTCTTTATTATTATTATTTTTTCTCTCGTTTATATAAATATATTTTCAATTCCGTACCACTTTACTCCTAATGACTTCTCTTTTTGGTGCTGAATTTCTAGTCTCTTTTATCTAATGGAGTTCATTCTTATGTTTTTTTCCTTATATCCAGATTTACGAAATCTTCTTTACTTTAAGAAGTCATTGCCCTCTACCTTTTTTCTTTTTTTAAGTAGCAAACTCTTGATTCTTTTCTCTTAGCTCTTTTATTGTGTCAGCATTTCGGCCTTTCATCTCTGTTCCAGTTTAGTTCTTGTTATAGGAGTTCTGTTAACGTTATCACGTTTACTGCAGCCCGATTCTATTTAATGTTTTCTGCGGCTTAAATTAAACCGCGGTTTATCTTAACTAAGTTGATATCATTGTCCATGAAAGCGCTTAATATTTAATTTATGAATCGCTGTTTAATCTCTCTGAATTCCGTCTGCTCTTCGTGGATTTCGAGGCACTCTGTGTTTATATAATTTTCATTACTATTGAACGAGGACATGGTTATAGTCATTTTTATGTGCTTCACGTGCTTTTTAATTCTTTATCACGTTTTATGCTCCAGTCACCTTTTTTATGTGCTTCACGTCCTTTATCTTCATCACAGGAATATTTGTCTCAGTTGTCTCTCTTAATTTCTGCATGTAATTTAGATAAGCACACTCTCTTCTGGCATTTTATTTGTTCTTTTAATTGGGACTGATGGAACAACGACTCATCTCACAACAAGACGAACATTTTCTGAGAAATTCATTCTTCTATATCAGTGTTTCCCAAACTGGGGTTCGCAACATCTTTCAGGGGGTTCGCCAAACTTTTTCTGTAATGGCGGATTATTGTATGGTATGCATGTATGTTTGTATGTTTATAAGTTAGTGGTTCGCACTACTCAGATCTTTCTGAAAGGGGTTCGCGAGTCGAAAAGGTTTGGAAACCACTATTCTATATGAAAGAGGCGAGGTCCGGGTTAGATGGAGGTTTAAAACGTCTAAGTTGATATATTCAATTCTGAGTTGAGTTAAAATTCTGCTCGAAAAAGAATGGTAACAATTTTATGGATTAAGAAAAATAAAGTATATGTAAAAACTAACAGACTTTTAAAAATAATTACATTTCAACTGGAAATCTCCATTGAAGGCCTTAATTTAATTACGATATACATTATAACAGATATTTGGTAAGGACCGAAAGCAATTACCTTAGGTAGTCTAAGAATTTCAATTAAATTAAGACCACAAAGCTTTTATTGGTACAGAGTATGAAACATCGCTTGCATTAATTATTTTCCCGAAACCTAAGAATGTTAATTAATTGGCATGTTATAAGAGAGGAGACTAATTTTGATGCCTTTGTGGGATTACCGAATGCGTGTGTTGAGTGCAGTCCCTCGTAAATAATCAATTATTTTTCCTTTGTTCCCGAAAAAGATGAGAGCCAACCATAATACACGCAATGTTGTGTGTTGATTTAATCTTGGCGCTCCAATGTTGATGCTCAGAATGTTCTTTAGAATATGAATTTTTTATTTTTTTTTGCAATCTTACGTATTCCCTGAGATTAGTTTGGAAAAATCTATAGCACTCTTTTCTTACAAGAGCTAAAAGTTTTATTATTCTAATCGATCGTTGGAATTTCTTACACGTGAAAAATTCTCGAGAGCAAATTACAATTTGCGGTCTAACACAAAAAGGATTTTCATTGAAATTAAGTTGTGCTCGCACGACTTAAATCTTCTTAGACTTGGTGGAATCTTCTATAGGTCATAGTGAAGAATTAAATGACACATTCTAAATCTTTGGTCAGGTTCATTTATTGGAAATCAATTTGATTTATGCTTTATTTTAAGAAAGAATTAGTAGTATATTCATGTAATCTGTCTATAAGTTTTGCTTACTAAAATATTACTTGGCATCTACTAAATCTGTGGAATTTTGTTTATATAAATTAGAAAATAGAATTTGGTCTATTATATTGAAGAAAATTATGAAAATAAAGTAGGATAAAATGGGCACTATGTCTGTGTGCCATTAGCAATTACAGATATTTTTGAATAGCATTAACAAATACAACCGATTGCTCAAATTACATACAAAAGCATCTGAAAATTATAAGCAACCTGGATTCAAAATTTCTAAAATTTTCTTAGGAATAAAATCGATTGCTCAATATCTAAGAAAAACAACATACGCCTTTAATTTAAAAATAAAACAATTCCTCTAACATTCAGACATTCAACAAGAAATTATTTTTATTGTTATATGATAATGTTGTTGACAAAATTCACTTTGACAACAAAATTCCGGTACTTTTTGTTGACTGTCTAATAAATAATACATATATGTTTTTAAAATGCGACAGTTTTAACAACCTTAATGTAAATACTTAAACATTTATTACCGGATTTTCTGAGAAAGCTTTGAAAATAATTGAAAATGCTTGTTAATCGAAATTCATTTAGTGCATTAAACTCTTGACCAATAAAAATGTCTGTGAAACATTCTGTTGATAAAAGCAAATATTTTTTATTACTATATTTAAATATTGATGAAAGCATTCGTTAGAAAAAGATTTAGGAAATAAATAAAGGAAGAGTTTTGACCTCCTGTACAATTAAAGAATCATAACTTTCCGGAAGGAGAAAAAAATGAGTTGGAACGGCAATTGATCCAGAGAGGTGGAAATCCTATTTGGTGCGAATTTGTTCAGCGGTCGGATGGAGGTTATAAAGGAGGATGTTGTTTTCCGAATAAAAAGAAAAGAAAAGAAGATACAAGTTGGAAATCCGTTCTTATCGGATACCATTAGAGCAGAAGGAAGTGCTGTTAGTGAAAGAAAAGGATTTCGATTTTGTTTTCAGTCCCTAATTTCACTCCTCGGGCTTGTTTGCTTGGAACAAAACTTGGATATGACTCCCAGCAATTTATATTGTTTTTCACTAGCATGTCTCCTCAGTTCAATAGCACACCCATTATTTCCCTTAGAAGGTGCATTTTTCGGAATGAAAACGCTGCCTCTCTTAGTTTGCACAAAGATCTCGCATCATCAAACTTCGAAACCTAAACATTTAACTGTTCAAAAGCCATTACATTTTTTCCCAGTGATTTTCAGGATCGTTTATTTTATTCAAAAAAATACACATTACTCAATGATATAATACCCTTGTTGTTCCATTATCGTCTGCTATCTTTCGGGAAGTTTCATGATCTCGTTCGCGAAAAACTTTTTTCTGTCTTCGATAGAGTTAGCTTAAGCGAATGTTTTCCATTCAAGGAGTTTTACAAGGGCTCTAAGCAGATGGAAATCTGAAGGAACAAGGTTTGGCGGGTATGATGGAGAGTCATCACATCCCAACTATAGTGCTCGGCACGAAAGAAAAAGGAAACTGGCGCATGCGTAAATGATTAAAACGCGTGCAACTAATCAGAAACGGACAGGAAACGGAGCATTACTTATTCTTGGCATTCCATGCATTCTCTAAAAAGTGAAATCGCAGCTGTAACTAAACCGAAACAAATCTGGCTCTCGATTAATCGACAAGTCGAATACGATACTCATTCTCCTTTAAATAGTTTAACGATTATAAATTATGATTCTAGCTTGACTATTTATTATTTTCCTGAACAAACAAACAAACAGGCGAGGCGAAGGCCGCCATTTTTCAGAAACTCTGAATGAAGCAGACATCTGCAATCAATAAGCACATATATTACGCACAGGAAATTGCGCCGTTTCCTTGTCCTTTCATTCCGCTAGTCATTAAACTTATGTGGTCGCGCGTCGTCAGGATGGAAGATTACTTCTTTCTAATTTTTTTTCAGTTCTGGCCGCTTTTCTGCTACTGCTTAGTTCAATTTGGCAATTTGTTGAGAGTAGATAACCGAATTGATCGTAACATTCCTTCGTAAGAGCCCGAAAAACACCACACCCTTCCAATCCCACCAGATTGAGAGCATCAGAGTGAGAGCTCTAATTACCAGAACCTTTGACCAAACCAATATTGACACGAAAGTTGGTCATCATGGTACCGGACATCATACACTTTACATAAGTTTTCACAAGCCTGACAAGCGTCATTTCCTTTTCCACAATAATATAGAAAGAATAATTGTTGATCAATCCACATACATTTTTCCTTGATGGAAGCTAAACTGTCAGCTGTCTAAAGGTAGATTTCCATGTGCGCGCTTTTCTGCCTGAAAATCCGTGCTGCCAAACGCATACTGCCAATTGAAAAGTAGAAAAGCAGCGCGTTAGTTTTGGCAGCGCGCGCTCTATCGACAGCGTGTTTCCAAGCAGCGAAGTTTCCCCGCACACGTGCAGTTCTCCTCAAACCTGGTAGAAATCATGGCGGCTGTTCAGGCATGTTTGTTTGTGTTTGTATCGACATCTCTCTCAGTATATAAGTAATATATCAATGAAAATATACTCGACGATTATATGGAATTGATGGATATTATACACGAGTCTTGATTTCGTAGAATAGAAATACGTTAGCATTTCCATGTTCACGATGAAAGACCTAGTAAAAGCGTCGGCATTCCGTTCGGCGCTATTTGTAGGCCTAGCCATGAGTATACGAAGCCCAAGATAAGTGATTAATTAACGTCGTAAATTAGACTAGATCCATGTGGATATTAAAGTGAACGTAAAAAGATTGCACATAACGTAATTCTCGAATACGTTGTACGGTAATATTTATTTTAAACAACAAAACATTACGATTGTGGACGGCGTGGTGATGACGGTTTCATCCCGGGTACCATTGGTTCCCTTGCCGTCCTTCGTAGTGTCAAGCTCGGCGAGTGTTGGCCCACCTTCGTAAAAGCAAGCTGTTGTTGTAAATCACACTGGAGACACATACATGCAGATATTAAGGCGAACATAGAAAGGATGTAAGCAACTTCATTTTCAGACAGTTTTACGTTACATGTAATATTTTTATTTTCTTAATTTTTAACCGATGAAAGAAGACTTGTTGAAGACTGGTTTGAAATGTAAACATGTAGACATTGTAACATGTAGGCCTGTTTTTTTTTAAATCCAGCTCCTTGTGTTTTAATTCGATGAAGTAATAGAAATAATAATAATATATTTAATAATAAAGCATGCCTTTACACACTATGACGAATATGTATCTTGTCGTGCCTGCTGGATAAATATTTTTGACGATTATCTGCCAGTTCGGGCCGCTAGATCAAGCTCGACGGCGATTATCCATGATAATTCCGAAAATCCATCAAAGAAGCTGAATTAATAGGAATCAACTTCGACCGATCTTTATAAAAGATTCTAACAATGAAATATTGAAATATTATGACACTCGATTATAAAATTGTAAAATATGGCATACAATTTTACAAAGTAAATGAACCTTTGTTTTAAGTTAAAATAAATAAAATAAATAGATAAATAAAATTTTAATTCAATAAAAATTTATAATTATAATTTTTTTTATAATTATGTACAAAAGAATGCAACAAATAATCTGCCAGAACTGATTTTACAAAACAAATAAGCTCGATAAACATCTTCATTTTTAATAAAATAAATAAATAAATAAATGTTTAGTTTTAATAAATAAATAACATTTTGTATTTATTTATTTATTTATTTATTGACGAATCCAAAAATTAAAATAGGCAAATTTGTCAAATAATCTGATAGACAATAGGAGTTCCTGACTCCTCACAATAGACTGATATGACCTCAGGCATAGAATTCTGCTCAAATCGACAGCAAAAGTTGCTCTGGAATTCTGCTCAAATCGTCATGCAAAATTTTCGAGAAATTCGCAGGACGCGCAGCACGCTGCTTTCGATGTTTCCATGCGAGCAGCAGCAAAATTGGTAGAAACTGCCGGTTTGGGCAGAAAATCCACCTTAATGCGCATGGGCGCATGAATCTGTAACTGCTGTTCAGTATACAGCTACAACTATCTATAGGAAAAAACCGCAATGACTTTTAGATCAATACCTTGGAAAACGGATCGCTTTCATCTTACGACGGCTGTTCAAGCAAGACTGAGACTAAATTTTTTCCAAAACTGCTTATTTTCTTGAGCTTGTTGTTAATATGATCTTTTTCAAAGTAGCCCAACTCCACCTGAAGGCATTTTTGCAAATGTTGTTTCCTCTCCTCGAAGACTGACGCAGTCTATCTTTTGACATAATCTTCAACATCGCCTCAGACCGTTTGAAAATCTCATTTCAACTCTGAAAATGAATTCCCCTCAAATCGGATTTGAAGCAAGGAAAGAGAAAAAAGTCACAGGGTGCGAGGTCTGGATGATATGGAAGCTGGGGAATGCAGGAGTTGTTTTCAACCAATGGCAATATCATAGTGTAAGCACCATATTGATGACAAGACTGAAATACGTTTTATGTGCAAAATGGCAAATGGAAGCTCGTAGACATCTGCAGATATTAAGGACTACTCTCGGACAGTGACTCTAATTATTTCACTTTGTGCTCCTTGTGTTTAAGTGTTGTTATTAAGGTCTAGTCAAGAGTGTTGGACGTTTCACAATTGTATTCATAATTACTGTGTTACGAATTTTACTATTGGACCTTGAACTTTAATTACTTTACAATTTGGAGTTAGTACACGACTACTTTTTTGGTGTCGTCATATGTGATTATCTTCCCAATCAAATTGTCGTAGCTATTGTTCATGGGAGGTCTCTAATTCTCGACACGTAATTGCGAGAATAATTATTGTGGCTTAAGAATTACTTAGTTAAGTAAGCCTTTGTGACTTTAGAAAAATTCATTCGCTAGTAGTAGGCAGTAGCCGAGTTATTTATAACCTAGTGAGAATAAGAATTTGCGATATTGAATATTTATGGATATACTATTTTATGATGCTGCCATGTATTTCATTGTTCACATACCTAAGGAATTAGATTGCATGTAATGAGTTATAACTGCATGTTCCATTTGATTGACGTGAAATACTTTTGTGTTGCCCGATTACGCATATTGATGAATTGTTATTTGGTTAAGTTTTATTCAAGGTCGTAATAATCCTTTTATTTATTCAGTTAAGTTATTCAGCAAATTAGTCCAAGATGCAACCATTACAATAAATTTGTATTTATTTTGAAATCAGTAATAGAAAGATAAAAACGCATTCGATATTTAAACAATGATTGAGAGATAAATTTGCATAAATTTAGATTAAATTCTACTGTATGGTTTATTTTTGAAGATACTGTATAAACCATCGGGAAAAGACGTACAGTCCCTCACTCATCCATTCATGATTTATTCACTCATCACGAAATCTTCAGAACTCTGAAGCGTCCAAACTTGAAATTTGGCACGTATGTTTCTCTTTGCTTCTAGGGACACAATAAGAAAGAATTTTTACTTTACTTTCTTCTTCTTATTTGTATTTTATTTTTAAGATTCATTTTACCTGGAGCTGAATGGGATTTTGGCCAGCGTTAAGCAAATTGTGACGTCCTTGTTTGTTTGTTTAATGAGGTCTTTTGCGATTGTTCCGTGAAGGAGCATCAACAACGACTGCAAGCACAGATTAAAAACACATTGTGAGTGTATCTTTTCTATATACATAAATATAAAGAAACTAAATTTTTCTTCGAGCGAAGCCGGGTGCTTCAGCTAGTCCCATATAAACAGTAACATTGCTGCAATTCAACCCAAGGATTAATTTTTCATAAACATGATTATTTACTCAGGAAAGCAAAGATTAAAGGATATAAACTATCTCATTTCGAGTAGCCCCTTCATAAGAACAGTCGAAAACCATCATACATTATTAAACAGTCAACTTAACAAAATCCCCCTTTATAAAGATAAATAAAATAAATAAAGTAAAATAAAATAAAGTAAATATTCAGCAATTGCAGTCCTAATTATAATTGATGTAATGAAGAACTTGAAGGAGCAAAATTGTAGATGTTTTTGAAGTAAAAATCTTGAAGAAGAAAGGAAATTAAAGAGATCTGAAGAAACAAATTCTAATGTCACTTGAAGAATTGAAGATGTTGACATTAAGTGAGTTTATATAAATTTTATAGTTCTTGAAGCATTTCAGGAATCTTCGATTTCAGTATATACATATTTCTCGGTTCATTAAGGTTAATTTAAAATATTTTACAAAATGTTATAAGTCGCTCAAAACAATGTTTCTTTCACCATTGTTAAATCAGATAGAAATTGTCTTACTGAATCCTTTATTATATTTTTATGTTTCGGAAATAAATATCATAAGCGTCTTTGAAAGCCTTTTTCTTTCTTTTTACGAAGAACTTTTTCAAAATACTAAGAAAAGCCAAATTTATAATGCCAAGTGTTTTTTCCAAAGCGATTAAGAAACAAAAGTGTTTCATTCCAACCATGTCGATATCAGTTACAGTTAAAGTATCTAAAATGGAACGCAGAAAACTGGCTAAGAAGAACGAAGCAAACGTTATTTTCCAAATAAAAAGACAAAAACCTGCAAGAGAATTCTCAGGAAACGGATGGACAAAGGCAAAGACAAAAGGACCGACAAAGAAACACAACAAGAAAGAGAAAAGAAAGAAGATTAAGTGATTTAAGGAAAGGAATGAGAGAACACATTTCGCAAGAAACAGATGAGAGTTTCGAATTATAAGAGGAAGTAAGACAAGAAAAAGAAGAAACGACAGATTCAAAAAAATAGTATTGCAATTGTTTTAAGAAAGAAAACTTCTATGCATGTACGTATATTAGAGGTTAATGCAAATAATGGTGGACAGGGTTAATATATTTTTTATTCAAACTAGTGGAATAGTTTTAATAACAGTTGTATTATCAGTACTTCTCTTTACGTTTCTCATTGTTGCTCCAATAATAGACCCTTTTCACGATGATACTCGTGCATGCACGTAATTCATCGCGTATGGCAAAACCGCAAGTTCACTCTGTTCTCAGTATTTACCAATGATGTCAACTACAATAAGACTAGATTGACACTTCTATTAGCGCGTTAACCCAGGCCCATGTCCAAAGAATTGGCTTGTACCAGATATTAGGTGCACAATAATAATCATGGACTGAGCATAAGCAAAGCCATTAAGCAAAGTATAGGGAAATAATTTTGAATACGTGAATATTAGTAAACACTTTTATTAAGCTGAAAATAATTTTTTAACTCTCATGGAATTATAGTTACTTTCTTTGGCGATGGAAATTTTAACAGAAAGCTATGAAAATAAATCTCTTGAATGTATAATTAACGGCTCAGTGACCGAGAGCGCTAAGACGCAGGTCTTATTGCTTTCTACATGTCGTCACCTGAAAACCACATTGTTCTACATCCGTTTTGTGAATTTTTTCAGGACAAGCAACTGCAAAATTTAGCTAACATCAGAAGTCGGAGATAGAACAAAAAAGAACTTAGGATAGTTCAGCTGTTTGTACACAGAGGGCGAAAGAATGAATGTTTGGTAGGCATGTAAACATTGTGAGATAGAACACTACGGTTGTGACAAGTAAAACATGTGCGAAAACGAACATAGAACAATGTGGTTTTCAGGTGACGACATGTGGGTCTGCTTTTTCCCTTCACTCACACACTAGGAGAACAAGCAAAGCTTCCCACTTCTTCCACTTCCTCTTCATCTATGTTACCCTTGTTGGCAGTGGTAAATTAAATTCAACCCTCCAGCATTGTTGAAACAAAGACGAGAAGAAAGGAGTATGCTGATCTTCTCATAGGTTAAATTTCGAATAAATCCAATATTTATTTAACATCCGAAAAGGAATATAAAACAGGAAAAGTAATCACCAATGGCGCTGCAAAGATAACGTGCAGGACTTCATTGTCCTAAAAATTGAAAATGAACGAACGAATGTTGTATATAAACACTACTATTAATGATATTATTGGAAAAAAATGGAAGGAAAAATTCCGCGACCTGAATTCAAACCAGGAAGTACAGTGTCACGCTCGTCGTCTCTACGTATTGGACTATCGCGGACACGGTACAGCACTAGGGCTGTTTCCAAGTGTCCTACAGATAGAAGCCCAATTATAAGACGGCACCCCCGGCTCGCAGATCGGCAATTCCTCCTTTCCAAAACAGCTGATGAACACACATAAGAAATTAATAAATGAAAACTGGAATTACTGCTCCAAGCATAAGGTAATGATATTAATGGGAAAAATTGTAAGGAAAAATTCCGCGACCTGAATTCGAACCAGGTAGATATAAAATGACTGGCAATGACGTTTCGTTTCGCTAACTGAATGCTTTGTTAGAGAGATAATCCCCGCTGCTGAAATTCACCAAAGATTTTCAGTGTTAGGATGAAACATTTCAAAGAGAGAAACAGAGACACGAACATCTAAGATCTGCCTCGTAGCAGTCGCCCTTAAACTGCCTCCACTGAACACAACAAGGAAAGGGTTGACGCTATCCATAACGATGGCAGACGTGTCAGAGTTTCTGAAATCACAGCAAAACTTAGAATTAGACACATGTCTTCGGATAGCTAGAATGAATATCTACCGCGAGGAAGTTTTCAAGGTTTCAGAACGATGGAAAAAATGCGTGCAAAGATATGAAGATGGTGTTGACAAGTTTACTGACGCCACTATCGCCACAATACTTCAATACGAGGTGTAAAGTTGATGGATTAAGATTATTTTTCTTTTTATTTATGGTTACTTATTACTACGTAATCACGATCAAATTGCACGGACAAAGCTACTGGAACAATTCTTGTTCTCTTCCGTAGCTATATATATCCTCACTATACAGGGTGTATCTGAACGGTTTGTACAAACATATAGCATGAGTTCCTTGTAGCCAGAGAAGCAATATATGTCCCATGAACATAGGGTCAAAAACGCTTCCTTCTGGAGATACAACCGTGCAACGTTGTCCTACACGTCAACTGAACACAGTTACGTTGTATGCCGGATATGAATCCCTTAGACTTTTATTGTGGGACCACTTGAAAACCCTTGTTTATTCCACCCCCGTACCAAATGTTGATGCTCTACGTCAGCGGTTCGTGGACAATTGCGATGTCATCCGTAATACACCCGGTATTTTCTAACGGGTTCGCCAGTCAATGCAACGACGTGTGCAGGCCTGCGTGGAATCTAACGGGCATGTACTTTAGCACATCTGGACTGTTCTGTTACTGTTCAAGCCTGAAATAAACCTAGTTTGTAACGCTGAACGGATTTGATGTGACAATTGCGCCAGATATTGTAGAACAACGTCGCACGGTTGTATCTCCAGAAGGAAGCGTTTGTGACCCTATTTTTGGCAATTTTTCTGTTTCGACGCTTCTGATAAAGCATATTAATTTTTTTCTCTGAAAACAGAAACACTCAGGAAAATCCCATTTTCGTATTTATTTACGTCAGATCATGGCTTCACATAACTAATTTGTCAGATGGCTAATTAAGTAAATTAAACCAACAAAAATTTTTTGTTAAGTACCAGGTGGGACAAAAGTATGGCAATTTCAAAAACTGAGACAAAATTTGGCAGTTTTTCCTGGTTTCAAGTAAAAATCTTTGAGCTTTCAAAATTTTTAACTTTTTCTGCAGTATCCAAATGTTCTTTGAGTTTAATGCATTTGTATGGGGG
>JAHWFO010026987.1:290040-320544 GCA_023313115.1 Rhysida immarginata
AATCAGATCTGGAAAGAAGCGAAATCAGTTGAAAAACAATTTGTTAGCGGCAACAAGTGAAAATGCCCCCAACAAAGCAAATTGATCAGGGCATACGAGATTTGAAAATTCCAAATGGAAACTCAAAATGAAAAAACTGGCATTGCTAGGAGCTCAACTTGAATGCACTCACAGTTAACAAAATCATCTCCACGTTCAGAAAAACTGGATAGTGCACGCCTTCAAAACGGTCAGGTCGAAAAAGAATCACAACTAAAGCCCAAGATAATCGCCTAAGAAGTTTATCGCGTACACAGACTGCTAAAGAAATAACTATTGCTTGGAAATCAATCATCAAACGAGATGTATCTATCATCCAAGACAACAATCAGGAGCCTGAAAGAAATCGGCTACAGCTTCTACAGTGCCAGAAAAAAGCCATTTTTAACGGAAAAAAAAATGAAGAAATCAAGACTTCAGTGGGCTCAAAAAACATCGTCATTGGAATTTTGAAGATTGGGAAAGAGTTCTATTCAGTGATGAGAGTTGTTTTTGCTTGAACAACGATGGCACACTACACGTAATCCGTAAAATTAATGAAGTGCTTAATCCACAATGCGTTTCACGGACTGTGAAGTTTCCAGTTGGAGTGATGGTATATGGAACAATGTGTCCCAAAGGTTTGGGAAGTCTTTGCTTCATCGGTGGTGGCATCAACAGTGAACGCTACATTCGCATCATGGAAGACCATCTTATCCCAACGAAGTGGGTTTTTTTCGAGGAACATAATAAATTCATTTTACCAGCAGGACGGAGCTCCGTGCCATCGAGCAAAAAAAACAAAGGATTGGTTTGACGAGCAAGATATCACTGTCCTTGAATGGCCAGGCAATAGCCCGGATTTGAATCCGATAGCAAACGTATGGGGCTACATGAAGTTGTTAGTAAAAAAAAAAAAGCATCCCAAAAACAGTGGACGAATTAGAGTGTGCACTGCAAAAAAGCCTGGTGTGAATTTAATGCCAGTCAAAGTAAACAATTAATTGAGTCTATGCCACGCCGAATTCAAGCAGTAATTCGTGCAAAAGGGGACTGTACGAAGTACTAAATCGACAATTTCGAAAATTTTATCTCTATTTTTAAAATTGCCATACTTTTGTCTCACTTGGTACTTAAAAAAATTTTTTTTCCCCATTTCATTTATTTGTTTAGTCTTAACAAAAATTAGTTATGTACCGCCATAAACTGATGTAAATAAATACATAAGTGATATAATCTAGTCTTTTTGTCACAAGAGAAAAATTAATATGTTTTGAAAGTAGCGTCGAAATTGAAAAATTGCCAAAAGTATATCATGGAGTGTATATCGCGTCCTGCATTTTCAACCTTGTCCATGCAGTGTCGACAAAAAAGATAAAAATCAGAGGAAGTGGGATTGTAGGAACTATGGAGCAGCGCGTCCAACTATTTTTAGCGATTCCAACCCAATGGCGATCGCATTTCCATTACTGACTTAAAGCCGTAGTTCAACATGTCTGTATTCGTGACTGTGGCAGGACGCTTAAGAAACTGCCGATCATGCAGCTTTGTCCCAGTGACTAACAATTCTACTATCGATTGCACAACTTCCATAAACAGGACACAGACTTTTCTTTGTCCGCAACCAAAAATTTAATTATACCAGTTCGTTCTGTATAATGCGAATCGTTCACAGACACAATTTAATAAATTATTACAGCTACGCTATCTTTCGTAACGTTACGCATTGCTACAAAAAAAAAAAAGAGGAAACTTTAAATTTTTTAAAGAATATCTTAAGATGGGACTTATCATACGCCCTACCTCAGATATTAAATTATTTATGAAAAATAGGAAAGAGAATTCCACAGCCTGGATTCGAACCAGGCACCTTCAGCTTATGCCGCTAACGCGCTAACCAGTTGCCCCACTGCAGACATGAAAACATTATGCTATTTAATTGTCTTTTGAGCTTGGTTAGAGTAGTTACCTAGTCCTGTTAGTTAACAGGTGAAGGTTCCTGATTCGAATCCATCCAGGCTGTGGAATTTTCTTTCCTATTTCCCATCAATAATTTGGGCGGCCATCAGTGATAGACAATCTTCACCCCCCCCCCCCCCCGGCTGCTGCGACCATCATACATCAGTCGTGAATCCAGGTCCATCCAGGGACCCAACTCGTCGACCTCTGGCATTACAGACCCTGGATGGACGTATTGGATCCCAATTCGTAAATAAATAATAATAATAATAATAATAATAATAATAATTTTTATTTGACATCTTTTCAACATTGGCTGAATAAAATGTGTGGCATCACTTTTTCAGTTATGTCATGTTGCTTTTGGAAGATGACGTTAGGAACTTTCAAACATCTACTGTGACCTTGTCTATGATTATTTATCGAATGAGGGCAATAAACCAGATACTTCTGATACTAAAGAGGTATCCGCGCAATAAACCAGACTCTTTCAAGTATCAATAGAAACGTACCTGCTGACGCCACACACCGTCTCCCACAAATATGGAGTGAAGTTATTTATATGATCGGTGATTTTATTGAAGACATATTTCTTGCTTAAATGAAGCATTAGTTTTTGCAATACATTTGTTGCCGTTACCTTTCTCTCTACCATTGGTATACAACCGGAATTGCTTCATCATTTTTATAATTTTTAAGGTTATCCACCACCTTCATGTATTATTCACTATTCCACCTTTATCAGAAACTTAGCCTGACTTAATTAATTTATTAAGAAAGAATCGCTTACCTCTCATTTAATGATTTACCTAACATGAAAGCTTGCATGATACGTCATAACTTATTACATAAGATCGTAGAATTGATTAGCGATATTTGTATACATTATTGATTGCATACTGTCCGTGAAAATGTTATTTTGCAGAGAGCAATATTAATGGTTGTAAAGGTTAATGAGATATATTTCTTTTACTTACCTATTCTATGTAAAATATCATGAAAGCGATGTTGTAAACTGTCGAAACCTCTTCATTATACATGAACAGGGATCTTACCCAGTAATTTGCATAATGGTTCCATTGTCGCTGGAGCGCTCATCAACAACAAGAAAATGCCTGTAATTGATTTACGGGCAAAGCGGCACAACAATTAAGAAAGCGCTCTCTCTAATTTTAGAAAAAATGGTTTGAGGTTAGGCTTAAAGAAGATTAATATAGGATTTGATGACCCTCCTCGTTAAGAGGACTCATTTTCCTCCAGCCATGTTTGATGCTACTCATTAAAAGTTAAAATAACGTTCATTCGGATTAGATTGTGCTGAAATGATTAAGGAGACACTAATGTAAGCTATCTTCCGGTGGAAGAGTTGTCGGAGACCACTTGCTAATGCAACAGAAGGGGAAAGAAGAATTTTTTTTTTCCTTGAGGAAGATGACAGAAGCGCCTTGGGATCCGTCCATTGCACTTTAAAATCAGATCGATTTTATTCGCCCATCTGGGATTATCTTGTCTGGTGACTCCATGCTTCTCTGACAGCCTTGGTTGAAGATGTCGAGGAGGTTAGAGGGCAGATTTGCCAGTAACGTTCTTAAAGACTGCTTGTTACTTTTAAAACTTTTAATTTGTTTGTAGTAATTCAAGTTATTAAATTCAGAATTTAATAAAGGTTGAAGAGTTTATAAAATAAGGAGCGTGCAATAAATGTACAGTGGTTGTCATAACTTTAAAACTATAGGAAACCTGTTGACTTTGAACTGAGAATTTTAAAAGCAATAGATGAAGAGAAACCTTATAATAAAATGGCTTTCTTACCAAGTCTCATGCCTCTTGTAACCAGCTTTTGAGATTCAAATTATTTATTTTATAAATTATATATCCTTAAAATAATATATATCAGATAAATTAAATATCTTATTATTTGTTTAAGCAGTAATGAAAATTTCATGAAAAATACAAAATCAGGTTCAAAACCATTGCAAAAGCAAACTCAAATAATGTTTATTTCTTAATGGTTCCTCCAGTGTTTGAAAGAATATCCATTAATCTTCTGTGCCTCGAGTTTAGTGAGTTGTTTTGCAAAATGCTTAATGGAATGCTTTGCCAATTTTCGACAATAGCTTCTTTCAGATGCTGTTTGTCTGAATATTGACGATCATCCTTGTAGACATCAGGCATCATCATCCCCTAGATATTCTCTATCGGATTAATATCGGGACTCAATGCAGGCCACTCAAAAATTTCGACGTTTTTTTTCTTCAAACCAATTCATTTTGGAGGATGATTTGTGAACGTGAAATTTATCTTGCTCATATATCCAGATTCCAAAGCCGATGTTCGATCCGAATGGCAGTAAATATTGTTCCAACATCTGTTGGCACCTGTTCATTCGTCCATCAACGAATACTTGTTCTGATTTACCTTGTTTTGCAAATGCTCCCTACACTATCAGTGACTCCCCTCCTTGTTCATCGGGGCTGTCAAAGTTCAACTTTTTTTCATCACTGAATACCACAGTGTCCCACAATTTAACATCGACACAAGATATCTGCGAGCTCACGCAATTTAAGCATCCTTATATTGCTTTGCCAGGAGTGGTCTTGATTTTCTCTTAATATACATTTCATTGTGGGAGATTATCTTAGCACACGCTAAATAGTTCTGGTTGAAACCTGCAAGTGTATGTCTTTCACATTCTCTTTAGGTGTTGCCTTTGCTTTTGTAGATTTTACGATGTTTCTTCTGTTAGGAGCAGAGAGTTTTGATGATCGCCCTCCTGGGTTTTTCTTTCCATATTCGTTTCGTTTCTGAAGAAATGGCTGTACCACAGTCTTTGATATGTTCAATTCTGCTGCAATCATTCGGTGAGTGTGTCCACTTTCTTGATATGTAAGAATTTGTCCTTTTTCAAATTCAGTAAGTCTTGCACGCTTAGGCATCTTGGATAATAAAGCTTTCAATCATATATGAGCCATCTAACTAGATTTTATGTAAATGAAGTGTAAATCTTGGTCTTAACGTTATGTCAACCTAATTTGGTATTTTTCATGGAATTTTCCTTACTTGCTTAAACAAATAATAACCATTAAGGAATGGCATAACCAAGTACCGAAAGGTTAAACTAAACCATTCGCAGAACTATATTTTTAAACAGCCCTGTGTTAACATTGTAAATTTCTAATGAACCATAAAGATACCATTACACCACGTACCTTTGAACTCATTTAGACGATCATTAATTTTACGTTATATTCACTCATGACACGTCATTCCAAGTCGTTTGATATGTTACATGCAATATTTTAGCATGGAAAGTTCCAATGAACCATAATGGTTCCACTAAACCAGGTGTCTTTGAACCAATTTCGCCAATCAATAATTTTACCTTATATTCATTCATGATACATCATCCCAATTTGTTTGATATATTACATGCCATATCTTATGATTGAAAATTTTTGAGGGTGTCATAAGGGTACCATTAGAGCACGTGCCATTGTTTCGATTACCTTTTTCAAAATGGTTTATTTCCTGAACCATATTTATCAATTGGCGAAAATAGTAATTTATATCCGCTTCTATCTCGTCGTTAAGATTTGTTTGATATTTTGCTTAATGTATCTCTCCATTGAAAATTGCTAAGTGGGGTCGTGAAGGTACCATTTATGCACGTGCTATTGAACCGATTTAGATAATATTTGTGATTGATTCGTGCCATGTACCATATTCATCGACTGACGAAAATAGTAATGAATAACCGCTTCTATCCCGTCATTACGATTTGTTTGATATCTTACTTAATATATCTTCCCATTGAAAATTGCTAGGCGGGAAAATAGAAGTACAATTTGTGCACGTGCCAATGAACCGATTTAGATAATATTTGTGCCATGAAGCATATTCATCGGCTGACGAAAACAGATTTTGAAAATCTTTCATAGCTTTGAGGAGTTAGAGTTACAGACAGACGGACAGACAGACAGACGGACAGCCAGACAGACAGACAGACAGACGGACAGCCAGACAGACGGACAGACAGACAGACAGGCAGACAGACGGACAGACAGACAGACACGTTTCCCCACACTGATAGCATAAAGCACCTTTCGGTACTTAATAAAACAGTTAATTTATTAAGTAATGGAAGAATGGAGCTACTTATTGGTTTTACAATGTCCGTCTGTTTCCTTCAGGTAGAAGGTTGAAATTTGGAATGTAGCTTACTAAGGACAAGCCCACCTGTACTATTTAGTTTGGTTTTAATTGGACCATTGGGCTCGGAATTGCTGGGGTGATAATTAGAGGGGACCAAGTTAACTATGTGGTATTTAGATATGTTAAGGAGTGAAATTCGATATGCAGATTCCTTTAGGCAAAATCTACATTACTATGAAGTTTGGGCCAAATTGTTCCAGGTGTCGGAGTTGTGGGCGTGGCAATCACTTGGTCTTTAGAACTATGATGGCATATGGAATGTGGTATATCATTCGATCGAGAATTATGAGAAAGGAAAGAAGATAAGATTCTTTTATATTTTATAAATCGAAGTTCGAAAAATCAAGTTTTTGGTAAAAAAAAAAAAAAAAATAAATTTGGGGGGTTAAAAAGTTCAGATAAAAGGGTAAAAATAGACGAACTCAGGGCTTTCGCTACTTTCCTATACCTTCCTCGGGAGAAATAATTTCTTGTTTACAGACATACATGATTTATAAAATAAATAATCTGAATAGCAAAAGTTAAATAGTTTTTCATTTAATTTATTTGAAAAATCTTAATGGTCTTAATAATAATCTTAATAATATTTGGGCATCAAGTTTTACAGCTTTTTTTTCCTTCTCTAAAATATTAAATAAAAACTTTGAATGCTTTTGGCTTAGGTTGCGAAAATTTAAAATCAAAGCTGCTCACTTTATTATTGATTGCACTTTATTCCAATGGTACAAGCATGAGTTTCTATAAATAGAAGATGGTAGAGATAAAATCACGATGTGTGCGTTCGTAAAAATCACGGATTCATCAATCGTAGCTATCTTGTGACACAAGGGAATGTCGACACTTCGTCGGCTTCTTTTCTCTTTCTCAAGTGATACGGCTGTTTATCACTCTTCTCACTTCCTTAGTCATCCATTCGGTAAGACTCTTATCTTTTTGACACGCTTTCACCTTTTGACTGGAATGAGTGGAAGAGCCCGATCACAATTCCCTTACTCTCATTTATTACAACACTAATTAATGGACGATAGCTAAAACTATCCAGTCTTCTTCTAAGACGAAATACTTGAACTCTGAAAACGTATTACCTGCACACTGTAAATATCGATCTTACAACACATGAATCAACATAATATTTAAACGAATAGTCCAGCCCAATTAATTTGTTATATGGTTGCGACAAACGGATTATTCTGCGTTTGATTATGTCATTTAAGAAGCACAACTTATTAATTACAAAGAAGCTTCTTCTTTCCAATAACTTACGAGGGCTTTTCTTTCAAAAAAAAAAAGAATAGCAGAATCTCTCATCTAAAACAGAGGCCATGAAAAGGCCATGAAATGGCGCTAATTATCCGTAATTATGGTCTGACAGCATTAAGATGGTCGGAATTAAGGATATAATTTGAGTAGCGTAATTTGATCCGATCTTTGATTGTAGAGGAAACACGTCATTTATCTCAGTGGCGTTTTTAGTGCACAGTTTTCTTCGAAGTTGGTCTGTCTTTCAAGATGAGCCATTACTACGGTACTGGCTTTTTTACATAGAGCAGAGTTTCAGTTTACTTTCTTTTTTACATAGAGCAGAGTTTTTTATATAAAACTGAAATTTAAGAAAGACATTAAGCGAATTCATTGAATAGGCTAATATTATATAGAATGTGGGGAGGAGTTTGGGTTCTTCAGGGATTCTGTGAGGTATGCAGGTTGTAACACTGCTACTTAAGAAGCATCCTTACATTAATGGTTATTGGTGAGAAGACGAAGAGCACCCAAACAATAAAATCTCATGATGTTGACGAATGAAAAAATTTATACTGTATCGGGTTGGCATAGGTTAAAGTCACCCGCGTTCGGAAGTTAGGCAGAGGCAGTGCCTCCAAGAACCCTCCCCCCCCCCCCCCTCTATGCATCCGCTATGCGCTTGGAGAAACGGTCGGGGACAGCCCATACCATTAGCCTGGAGGAGAAACAGGTAAAGCGACAACGGGATCGGATGTTGTCAATCGGCACCTGGAATATACTCTACATGAGAGAGAGGAAATCTTAATGGAGGAAGCCAAACGATATCGACTGGAAATTGTTGGTATTACCTCTACAAAACGTCCGGATTCTGGAACTGTGGACCTAGAAGGAGGGTGGAAGCTTTTCTATTTGAGTATTGACCAAACCATGACTACCGAAGAGAAGCGATTTCAAATCAAAAATCACAAGCCCTCGGCTGGCAGATTGTATTGTAGATTGGACCCGTTTGGGTGGAAGACTGTGTCTCCTGAGGCTTCAGATAGGAAACGGGCTCACTCTCTTTGCATATGCTTCGAATTCAGTTACAGAGTACTCGCTATTTCTAAATGGAATTGATTCTGCTCTCATCCTAGTGAGCGACTTCAATGCGCACGTAGGGGCTGATGACCAAATGTGGAAAGGCGTGATTTGAAGGAATGGTGACCTTTTTCTAAATGCGAGTTTCTAAATGGGAGTTGTTTGTTGTATCTCTGTTGTTACAATGGACTTACCATCACAAACAGCTTCTTCCATAGGGATGTCCATAAGTATACCTAGTACAGGGATGCAATGGACCAGAAATCACTGATTGGTTTGTAATCGTGTCAGCTGACTTGCTCTAGACAGTATTGGAGACTCGTGTGAAGAGAGGGGCAGAACTATCTACTGATCACCAACCTGTTGTCTTCATTTTGCCGTTCTCTGACACATTGTCAACCAAGCAAATTACTAGGTCAAGATGAGCTTTGGAGGATAGAGGTGTGAGGACAACCTTTGCAGATAACAAATCTTCAAGGTTCAAAGAACTATCCTGTAACCATGGCAATGTTGAAACGGAATGACCCGCTGTGATAGCTTAGACTGCATCATTCTGTTGTCGTAATTCGTTGTGTGTGGCGCCGTGAGAAAAGGATTGCATGGTGGAACTGCGCAGTCCAACAAGCTGTCAAGACAAGGAAGGAAGCTTTGCAAATAAGTCACCTTCGAGTCGCGAAAAGCAGCAGCAAAGACAGTATCAATAGCTAAAGCGAAGACCTGGGAGAAAGTTGAAGGCAGATTGTGGTTCGGCAAACAAGATTTTTGGCAGACCGTGCACCGCCTCCGCGGAAAGATGTCTCTTTCATCACAAACTATTAAGAGCTAGTTGGGAGGCTTCCGAAAACAGAGGAGAGTGTATTACACAGGTAGAAAGATTATTCACATCTCTTCTGAATCCGGTAACAGATGAAGCACATAAGGTGCATCTTGGAGCGTAGAATATTCACAATAGGATCTCCGAACCAGAAGGCAAAGCAGCAGGTGATGATGAAATCCGGTCTGAGATGTTAAAGGCTTTAAATCAAGAGATGGTATATAGTGGCTGACTCGAGTATGTAAGGTCTTGGATATACGGATAGGTCCCTAAGCAATGACAGACAGAAATTGTGGTCCCTATCTTTAATAAACATTTGTTTGTTAATTTTATTTATTGTTTGTAATATTGTTAAGTACGAAAATGGGATTTTTTAACTATTTATGAAAAAATGACATCATGTAAGTAACCCCTATGAGTTTCGCAAGAACGGGCTCTTTCTAAGGCATTTTCTATGACAGTTTTTGACATGGATCCAGAGCCGAAGTTCAGCTTGAATGTTGTTCTTAAGCTTGGTATGCTGACATTCACCCGGTCTTTAGGATAGTCCCAAAGATGTGTTCCACACAAAAAGATAGTCTGATGCTGTTATGTGTGGAACATATATGCTTTCTGCGTTGAAACAATGGAACTCTGAATTTCGAAAAAACTTTACGCGTTCCCCCCGTCGTATGTTTTCCACAATAAATTTCCAAGGAACAAACTTTTAAAATCTGAAAACATTTAATTTTAAGACAAGCAAAATTAATAACTTTTAAATGGGAAAGTGACTTATGGGCCACCCTGTATATCTTTGTCTCTCTGTCTCTCTGTCTCTCTCTCTCCATAATTATGCTTGAAAGCTTCATTTTAAATAAAACTTTTATTCGATTTATCTTGAACTTCAAAAAAAAAAAGATTGGAAACCTAAATAAAGTTTACATGTAAATGACTTAGAAAAACCATTGATCGATTTCGTTCAACCACTTCAATCAATTGGCGCTTCGACTAATTAACGCGTATATCAACTTGAATTAGAGCCAAATTAGTTTGCAATAAAATGATTTCTGCTGATATCCTGGTCACCTTGATGCAATATGTACATGCAGAGGAAAGCTTAAAGTTTATGAAACTGATTGAAATTTGGCCTAATTTGTGAACACTAATAGTAGAGGAAAGTGAATAAGAGCGGAGCCCCATTTTATTTTTTGGCATGTACAACCAAAACTACGAAGTAAAAAAGCATTCAAAATGTGGAGTCCATTCCTAAATAAGTTACTTTATAGGTGGCACTATTAAAAACACCATAAAATAAATCATTATTAAAAAAGATTTCCAAAATATTATTCTTTTACCATTCAAAAACTGATCCAAAACCGGGGCCCCTAAACCGGACTATTTCATTTCAGTTTAGTCTTTGAAAGGAGAAAATAAATATTTAATGAAACAGAACCATTTATTTCCTATAAAAACAATCATAAATAGCAAATTCAAAATTTTTTAATAAAATACCAGGTGTCCAGTTACTTTAAAGGCATCTTATTTTTCCTTAGAAATTTTTTAGCGAGAAAATATTGGATACTACAACAGAATTCCAAAAAGTTGAGAATAAGTAATCGCAAAAAATTTTGGTGCTCGCTTTAGGAAGAACGTGGGGGCCCACCTCATGTATTTTTTTTTGAATTAATCTTTTTCGAAAACTATGCATGTTAACTATCTCAAATTTATACAGTTATTTAGCTATTATAATAAAAAATAAGTAGGGTAAACTGCCCAGTTTTTGCCACCTTTAAGGATAAAAATTGCCGTTTTGATTCTAAAGTGCAACTGTGATTAAGTTTGCGTTTAAAATATTCAACGAAGGACTTAAAGGAAGACACGCATGATAGGCTTATGTGTATGTATGTGTGTGTGTGTTCTTTCGATTATCTGTGTATGTCGGCATTTTCCAGTCCGCTTACAATTTACCTAATCAAACGCTACTTGTTTAGTAGCATGTTTACGATGTAGAGTCAAGTGTACTATCACTAAATCTTTATTTATCTTGAAAACAGCCATGTATAAACTAGGATAAAGTTTTGTTGAATGGTACTTAAAAATATTTCCCAAACGAAGTTCCTCTTGAGCTTGAGAGATCGTTATTCTGAAGGTCGATGAATTCTCGGAATCTGGGTCAGCGACTTCACACGAAAACCACAAAAGATTTAACAAAAGCATTCTATCGACTTCCTAAGTTCACTCCCTTCTGAAGGTAACAAAAATCATTATCTTTTTTATGACACTCATAACAAAACCAGCGGTTTATTTCTACATTAATTAAATGTCCTTTAGCTGTCATTATTGCTCTTAAAAGTACCCAGTCTGCATTAAGTAATGAGTTTCTTGGCATCCATTCATAGAAGATATTGTTATATTAATCCTATCATGTAAATTTGACAGTTTAAGTGCGTTGGAATTCATCGATTTGTTAGCATTGACTTGAAATTTTTTTCTTCTTTTTTTTATCCAAACAATCTCACTATGAGGTTTTTAGCGAGCTGTGAACAACGAACCACTCCCGACTGGAAAAATGTAAACACATTTGATACTGATCAATAAAGGGAGGTAATGTCAAAGCCACTTCTGAACGGGAAAACCCAATTGTCGGTGTTATATTGCATTCTGGAGAGTTGTCTCTTTCTATTATTAGGAACGCCAAGGAGGAAGTTAATCAGCGGGCTCGAAAAATTCCATTATTGCCGGAGATTTTTTTTTTTTTGTTTGTTCTCGGACACGTCAATATATTTGTTTTCCCATGAATAAAGGTTTCATTTTATCATGATTGAAAGGAACTAATAATATAAGTCAACATGATATTGCTCACTCTTTTCTTTTCTTCTTTTATTAAAATATAATTTGAATATACTTTTAAATGCGAAAGAATAAAATAAAAGAGAAGACGTTCGTTCTTTTATCTTCAAAATCCATATTGCATTTTCAGACAAAATGATAACATTTTTGAATGCCTGCCAATTTGGCAAGACGCTGAGAGGAAAAAAAAAACAAATAGTTAGACCAAGTTAAAGATGATTCCAATGCGGGAGAGGACGAGGGGAAGTCGGTAACTCGAAAAGGGCGTCTCCGACTAGCAAAAGGACATTGGCCTCCCCTGAACACATTTTACCGTTTTGTTTACCAACTACGTTCTAGAGAGTTTTATAATAAAAATTTCTGAATTCTTTTGAATATCAGAATGTAGAAAAGTGCTTGAAGGGGGAGATCTGTGGACGGGATGATAAAGGTTGACATCACTTTAATATTAAAAATACGAAGGCAACGTTGAGTTTGCTTCTCGGCCTGTCATAAGTGTTTGCGCGACAGTTTACAACGTGGTAGACCGCAAACAACTAAGACTGAAGCTGAACATTTTGGTGAATATGTTCAAAACTCGTTGTGAAATTTATTATATTTTTTGCCTTTTTCCCCCTCATCTGAAAATTTAAGGAAAATGCATTAAAAAAAAACCTTAGATATGCTGCAACGTACATCTGAAACGATTTTTTTTTATCTTGCTGGAACGCATCGTGAAATTTATATTACCTATATGCAGGAATAGAATTAGTTCAAATGTTCAAGTTGCTCGGTCTTACTTATTTACGTTCTCTTTTCTCTTTTCCTTTTTATCAACATTTTTTTTCTTATTTTTTATAAATTTATTAGATCCATCTTCTTTGAGATGCGTTCTCCAAAAGTATTACTTTGATCGATTTTCCTTTTTCTTTTTCTTTATGCCAACAAAATATTAAGTAAATTTTTAATGAAATCCGAATGACACAGCATATTTTTTTTTAATATTTAAATTTTGAAAATATTATTAAATACATTACTAGTTTTATTGTGTGAAACAAGTGTTTGTATAAGCTTAATTATTCATATCTAATTTTATGGCCTGTCTTAATTTTGGAGTCACTTTTTTCGCTGAATATTTAATTACTCTGAATATTATTAAATAACGGAATAAAAATTTACACAATAACTGTTTTGTATTTTCATTCCTAAAAAGAAAATACGGTGAATCAAGTTAAGTTTCAACGTAATCTCCATGAATATTTAGGTACTCGTCCCATTGTTTCACGAGTCCCTCAAATCCAGCAACGAAGAATGTTTGTCGTTGGTGTCGTAGCAGCTGGCAACTTCCATATAGACCCAGGTGATTCTTCAGTGAGCCGAAGAGGTGAAAGTCGGATGGTCTCAAATCCGGACTGTAGTGCGCGATGTTCCAGTCGTTCCCAACCTAGATCATATGTGAGCCACCGTGATATGGCACGAGCGTTGTCATCCAATAGAAGAACTCCATCTCGCAAAGCACCTGGTTGTTTCCTGCGAATGGCTGACCGTAACTTCTTCAGTGTTCTGCAATGGCTGACCGTAATTTCTGTCCTGGGGCAAAAATCCAAGAGCAGGATGCTATTACTGTCCCAAAACACGGTGATCATCAAATACCGTGCCGTCTGGGTGACTTCGTTTTGGGTGATGAGGGAAGTTTCCATTCCATACTGGCACGTTTTGTTTCTGGTTCAAACTGGTGAATAATGATTTCGTCACTAGTGACGATGCGGCTAAGGAACTCACAACCATCTTTGGCGTATCTCCAAAAGAAACTATAATCAATTTAAACGAAAACAAAGGTTGACAGTGAACAAATTTCTGTTTTTTACCTTTTCTTTAACTTCGAACCACCACTCTTTCAGTGCCTCTATCTCCTAAACGATTGGACCAATTGGAAAACAACAAGAATAAAACATTTCTCAAACGTTATGTACAATTTGAAAAATACCATTAAAAATAGGGGTTCCCTTTGCACATTTCAAAGTTGACTTCCGTATTCGAAAATGTCGTCGTTTTTTTTTGTTGTTTTTTATGGAAATGGAATATATATAAAAACCCCTCACATAAAAGTATTATAATTCTACACTCTGTCAGATTTGTATTTTAGAAGTTGGCTATTGGTTCACTTTAGGTGAGACACCCTGTATATAAAATCTGTCTGCTTGAATTTCTCAGTTGGTCTGATTTTGTCGACAATTTTGAACCTGGGTATCAAAGAAATTGGACGCTTTTCATACGTAATTAGATGATATTTTAGTGATGAAATAAAGTATTGTGTGCTCTTGAAGACTTTTTTTAAAGTTTTTTTTTATTTCAAGGAATATTATTTTAACACAAGTTTTAGTACGCTGTATTTAGTGAGATGTGAAACTTTTATGGTTTTTCAACGAAAACCATTTTTTTTAATTTAAGGAATCATGTTGCTTTCGTAATTTCATTAAGTAAGCGCTTCCTAACGATTTTCAAAATGCTAATTTACATCGGTAGAGAAACTCAAGTGACTAAAAGGATCTTTTTGCAAACTCAAAAGAAAAAGTGCTCCGCACATGCGCACGACAGGCTTAAAGCTTGTTTCACATAGAAAATCCCTGGCGGAGCGGATGCAGATCCGCATGAATTGCGTATAGTGGGGCCTCTGCGCGCATTCCGCGTTTGAACGCGGAATCCGCTAAGCATTTCACAATTAAAACTTTCCCGCAACTTTTCCGCTTAAGCTGTCTCCTGATTGGTCCCTCTAAAGTAGTATCTTCTTTCGTAAACAAGAAATGCTAACGCTGCTAAACTTTCGAAGTAAAAAAAATCGACCAAATGAATTTTCAACAATTTTTTAATGGAGATGTTATATATTGTTAATTTTTCATTGGCGGAGTATGCTTTAAAAATACAAGAACTGTACTGTCCAGTGTTTGTGTAATAATAAATAACTATTTTAATTACAATAATATTAAAAAAAAAAAAATTAAACCCCTTGTGGGTAAAAGTCGAGAGTAGCGTTCCCTAATTTTCTCGGAAGACATCGGTCATTCCCGTCGCGTTTATGCTCTGAATTCATTATTGTAGCGTGTCTAATTAATACATAAATAATTTATCATATTATAGGAATTATATTTTACGAAATTTATTCGGGAAAAAAAATCACGAAAGCTCGTGACGGTGAACATCAGCTACGTGAGGGCTCTCGGTCATTAATGTCGGCCTGGCCGCACTTACACCGTCACGAGATTTTCGTGATGTGTTTTCTTGCATAACTTTCCGAAAATATAAATTCCATAATATGATAAATCACTTACGGATTTATTAAATATGTTACACTTATTTAATGATTAAAAACAATAATAAATCCAGAGCATGACGGGGGCTGAAACAAGCTGTATGTGAAATAGGCTTAAAACGTGAAGGGACTGATCGATCATCGATGTCACCCGAGAAAATAGAAACCGACTTTTACCTGGATTTGTTTTATTTTAACTGAGCATTTCTGTGTTCCTTTATTTGGTATTCCAAATTGAAATTCGTTGAGAAAATAAAGAAATAAGTTTCTCATTAAACGCACATTTTCTGGCCATCGCTGTATAGTAGAGTGTCATTTTTATCTCTCCCGCTTTAGGTTCTCCCTGCATGTTTTGCGCTTTACCTGCTTCCTGATTGGCAGAGGCAAAGCGGATTCCGCAAGATTTCCAGACCTCCTTGAAATGAAAAATCCGCTCCGCAACTTTCGCGGAGCGGATCTGCAAAGTTTCTGCGTGAATGTGAAACGCCTCAGTTTAGCGGAAAAGGTCCGCTTTTGCCCGCGGATTGCGCATCCGCGTGTTTTCCGCTCCGCAAAGCTCTATGTGAAACAGGCTTAAGACGTTATGAGCTTTGACCTTTCTTTGAAACTGAAGGTTAGCTTTCGCGTTCGGTGGGATAAAAAGGGTTGAAGCTTTTCAAATTCCATTCCAAAAATTCCATGCCAAATGGGGATCTTGTTTATTGTTTATAAGAAAATGGCGACGCCACATGAGAAGTCTTTTTGCATGTTCTCGTTTGCACATACAACCATCTTATACGAATTTGTTGCAGCCCTCGTAAATTTGCTTGGCGAGGCGGCTGTTTGCTCAACCGACGGCGGAACTCAAGTTGCATTTGAACAATTGATTCACACTCTCGTGATACAAAACGGCTTCTAGGCAGGCTTTTAAAACTTTGAATCTTCCTCTATCCATTAATATGAGGAATGTGTTTCTCTTTTACAATTCTTTTGAAATAAATATTTATTTTTAAATTATCTTATATATCTCGATATTCATTGCTGACTGTCAGAGCACGTGCAATTAACTCGAAGGGATCCACGAAAAAGCCTGAAAAGTTGATACAGCCGAGCTTTGATGATAATATTGCAACTCAGAATCGCGTTTTCAGTGGTTTTTCAACTCAAAGTTGCATACCCACTGACAAGGCAAATGCAACTCAGAATCGGCAGTCTTTCAATTCCAAACTGCATATCTATCGAAAACTCAAAATCAACTCAGAATGCGATCAGAAAATGGCTGTAGTCTCTTAAAGAGAAATATTATTATTATCCTCCTGGACATGGGTTTTCCTACACTACCTTGCAATAAATTCTTTTTTCAACATTATTGAATTCTCTACATTAAATTATCATTTAAACTACTTAGCTTGTGTTAAAAATTTCAGTATGCTGTAGTTGAGTATTGACAGATACATTGTTTAATGAAAACCGTTAAAAGCGTCAAAAATTAGTATCATAATTCATTCATAAAACTCTCAATCTGGAAAGATAGATTGTTGGGTTAAATTATTGGAATTATTTAATGCATTTGTCTTAACAATGTAATCAAATGAGGTTGCAGGGAATTCAGCAGAATACTAATGATGGGACAATAAATTTTCTCACATAATGCATATACAGATGGATACAAAAATGAGCCCCCCACCCCTTTTATTTTCGTAACCGAAGCAGATATGTCAATTTTGATGTATGAATAGGAAGTTGTGGTGCATTTTTCATCATCCCAAATATGGCAATTAGGACACATTCAAATCCTATATTAAAAGCTGTAACAGATACACGAAATTCCAATTGAAGACTTGTTCACCATGGAAATCCGAACAAAACAAAAACAAATTTCCAAAATCCGATGAACGGATCAACAACAATCACATATTGAATTTATTAGTTACCTTCCTAAGCACTTCAGAAAGACATTTGAATGTTCAACATGCAAATCAAGAAATTACCAAAAATTACCATAATAACATTCACTTTCATAAGAAAAAGCAAATAAAACAGGTGCCAGCATACAGTAGATAGAACAATTCCAGGAGTAAAATTATTTATGCACTGTGGCTGTTTGTAAATTACAAATAATTGTGATTGCTGGTGATCGAATTTTGGAAAGTTTTGTTTTGTTCGGAATTCCATGCTGAACAAGTCTTCAATTGGAATTTTTCGTGTATCTTCTACGGTTTTTAAGATAGGATTTGAATGTGTCCTAATTTGCATATTTGGTATGATGAAAAGTGCACCGTGGGATAGGTCACCTACAACTTCCTATTCATTGGATTCATCAAAATTGTCATATCATCATTTTTGTATCCACCCTGTATAATCTTTTCTATGAATTTCAATAAGGCTTGTTTAGTTTTGAAACTGTTGATGTAAATTTGTAATGCTATATGTAAAAAAAATTTTCCCCGTGAAATGTTTCGTTTCAGATGGTGTTTTTATGGTTTACTTTTATTTATCCATTTTATCTATTTCAATATTAAATTTCATGAACGTAAAAGAAAAATTCAGAAAGAGAATAACTTCTCCTTTTTTTCCCTCAAGTTTGCGTTAGTTCAGATGAAATTATAAAAGGCGAATAGATGGAGGGTAGATGGTCGTAGATGGAAAAGGCAACAGCGATTTTCTCGACATGGGTTAAAACTGTTTCAGTGTCACGAAATACGCTCCTTTGGCTTCCAAGCTCAGTGTTACTAATGGAACAGTTGTGTTTTCCATAGCATCTAGTGGATTTCTCACCAGCGGTTTTCGCTATCGAAGCAGTAACGCTCATTCGAGGATTTTCTATCTTTACCAGGACAAATCTCAAATCAAAATTGAAATTCATGAGTAAATTCAGAGATGATTTATTTTATTATAAAAAAAACTTTAAAAATATTTTTTAGGAAAATAAAATTATTCTCTTTGTTGAAAAAGCGTATTCTCAATAATAATACCATAGACACCGTATCACGAAATGCGCAATATTATTGGAAAATGTTTTGTTTTGTTTTTTTAATTTCCTGTTCAATAACATATTTGGTGTGCTGTGAAATTTCGTAAGTTCCATTTAAAAAGAATACAGAGAATAAACTATTCATGAATAAAAAACCAATAGAAATTATGTGGATAGTAACAATGGAAAACTTAAGAATAAAATAAAACTCTTTAACCAGAACAACGTAATTGAGGTTGTATTTTTTCAATTACTTTGTTGTGGTTAAAGAGTTTTATTTTATTCTTAAGTTTTCCTATTCATGAACAAATTATATATTTTTGCAAATGTTCTCTATGTAGGTGCCTGTCTGTGTGCACTTAGTTCAGATAATGGCTGATTTATATATCATACAAGGACAGCTGGTGATTAATGATCGTAACCCGAAAATGGAAATTTTATAAGGAGAATATTACTCTTCGAATCAAACAGCTTGCGGTACTTTTGTCAGAAGTAGCAAATGATACTTGGAAATGCCGCGCCTCTCAGATATTCGGTGTGAAATTTAAGCGCGCTCCTTTTACTGCTGCTGCGAAAATTTACTTGTGGAATATCATTGGCATACCTAAGTTGGAAGTTTTGAGATTACGAGTTCATACTTCGTCACTTTTTTTTTTCGATTTCGCTTTTTCAAGCAGTACTTTTTTTTTCGTTACGATGAAAATTTTTTACGAGCCTTTAATCGACATTTTTGAATGTTAACGAGACGTGTTTCCAAATGTCATTATTGAAAATACGAGCGTATAATACGTATATGCTTGCCTGATACCACAGTTATATTTTAGACGAATGACCCCAGTCATTTTACTGCAATTATTTTTTTATACACCTATACACCAATAAACCAATAAATATACGAGAGGAGATCAAAAAGTAAGTTGCACTTCCACGGTATGGCCATTTACTACACCACCTATACAAAGCAACACGGCTATAGCAGCATACAATGTAGGTTCACTTTTCCACATAGTCCCCTAAAACCTTTTGAGCTCACCGAAAAGATGAAAGTCGCATGGCGCTAAATCGGGACTGTATGGAGGATGTTGCCAAACCTCTAACTTGAATCGCTACAGCAGTTCGCACGTTTGGCGGGCCTTGTGAGGTGTTGCGTTATCGTGCAACAAAATCACACCGGCGCTCAATTTCCATATACAGCAGTGATTTCACGATGAATGTCCGTGCAATTCACCCGTTTGGCCCATAGAAATCGGATTGCTGCTCGCACCTCAAGTTTGGAGTGGACATCCAGTTGACGCGCCATTGCTTTTAGCCCGCTAGTCACATAAAACGCGAAACCACAGCAACCGTTCTTATCCGACGTCTGCGCAGTTAATGTCCCTTTCTCCGCTTTGCCCAAGATTGCGACATACAGCGCGCTCCTGCGGCGAGTTAGTGCAACTTACTTCTTGATCTCCCCTCATACTTAAATAGGGTAAAATGGGGGAAGATGCCCCAAGTCGTACAATTCGTAATCTTCTCAATAGAAAGGGTGCCAATCATTTTTAATCGGTTAAGCACTCCTAGAAACCACGCCGTTCAAAACCATTTCGCGAACAACAAAGCCGTTGCTTGCCTACGCTGGAAAAAATGCTTTGGTGAATGTATTTTCGCTTCATGTATAATTTTTCCACCCAATATAAATATGTAGTGTAAAAAGAGTAAGTGGTAAAATATGTGTAATGGGTTTCGAGAGCTTTTGAATTTAGCTTTTTGATATGTGTAAAGGGTATATCATGGAAAACTTAATCTTTAATATGTTCCGATCGATAATATTAGTTGTTGTCAGTTAAGCTGAAAGATGTTCCATGCTAATTTGTCATTTCTTATAACAGGCCATGCCCCGTGTTTACAATAGAAGGCTACTGGAAGTAACAGAGGAAAGTGGATTTTGGGCGACTTGAGAAATGCGTGATTTACCCATAAACGAATTTACCCGTTCAACCCCAAATCATTTGCTATTGATGAGTTACAGAGGGAAATATAATCAACCAACTCCTCCTTCTCCCAACCATGTTCTTTAACCATGTTCCTCCCACAGCCAGCCGGTGACAAAAGTCCTTCGCTTGGTATCACCGATACCGAAGTTGCCTGCTCCAAAATCAACTTGTCGCAAACGTAAGGCGACACTTTAACAAATGAAGACAACTTGACCAAGTCAAAAAAGGAAAACAATTTAATGATAAAGATTCAGATCGCTGTGCGCAGTGCAAAGAAAATTATTACAAAACCAAAAATGGAGTGATTGCCTAGAATGTATATGGGGGAAATGCTTGCATTTGCTTGTGGAAGGAAAATTTGGGGGCTTGAAAAGTTAGGTAATAAAAATAAGCTTAAAATTACAGACTATTCCACGATTTTTTCGTAGTAGCATTCATAATTTTTTCGTAAATAGCACTTGAATCTATATAAAGCGTGATTCATTTCATAAATGGTTTAAACCTAAGTGGGGCGACTTCACCCATTTTACCTTATAGCTTTTCACTCTATGTAGCATAAATATCTCGCCACATAAAGAGAATATATCTCTTATTATATTTTCACTGTTCGATTATTATCCAAAAAAATAAAGTCTGAATACCTGAAGGATTTTCTGTATATTATTATGAATCATTTTCGCGAGAAAAATGCAGATCGTTTTTGGAATCAAAATCGCCAGTGTTTCATTAGAAAAACGTATTTCGTACATAGTATATGTTCCGTATAATAATTCTAAATCTTCGTAACGATAAAATTGAAAAAGAGAAGCTAAAAATATGAAAACGATTGGGCGTGAGCCCTCAACGTTCAGCTGTCAATCCGACGCCTGTTATGGCGTGAAGGAATTTTACTGCAGTCGCGGCTGAGAACAGTTAAAGATGCATCTTCTCGGAATAGCATTTGCAACTTTTATCCGAATACTATATTTTTACAGGAGTCTAAGGTGCTTGTTCCCCTTAAAAGACAAGCTTGTTAAATTGAATATAAAATTGTAAACGGCATGTTGCTTTTTTAACTATCGTAAAAGACATTTTATAAGAAAAATTTAGTATCCTGTTTTCTACGAAAAAACAATATCCCGTCACCGAAGTTGAAGGAAGTGAGCAATCTCATTATCTTCAGTACATATCCAGTGGAAGCTTGTTTACAATATTGTAGTTTTTATTGATACCACCATCAGTTTCCGTTATCAGCTTCCCTCAGGAAATAGCGTATGGATTTGAATAATATAGACAGCGAGACATATTTTGTTTTACTAAATTTAAATTAAGAAAATTAATTCATTTTAAAAAATATATATCAAACGATATAGGTATTTTACCTTAACCACTTGAATAGTTAACATTTTCATTTAATAGCACTAAACATCTACAAATTTTTCTAGATGATATAGCCCACCCCCCTTTGTAACATTTCTAACCCCCCTCTCTAAATGAACATACGTAATGTATTTGAGTACATCTCCCCCCCCCTTGAAGGAGGAAATCTTTCACATAAAAACGGAATCATAATCACGTGCATAATCAGAGGCAATTTTTAATGGCCAATATATTATGACTACTTCCTCGGTATTTTATTGGGCCACCTTTGCGTCGATTCTTCTTGGCATAGATTCCTCGAGATGTTTTTAGGTGGTTGTGGAATCTGAGACCATGCTTAATGAATAGCATTTTCCAGTTGTATCAGATTTTATGGTTGTGGATCCAGATGTCAGATGGCTTTCTCAACTTCATCCCACAAATGCTCGTTAGGATTGAGACCTGGAGATTGTATGTGGTGGGGCATCTAAGCTACGTAAACGCTCCATCATGTTCCTGAAACCAATCCTGTACAATATGAGCACTATGGCAGGACGCATTTTCTTGTTGAAAGTAGCCATCTCCATTGGAATAAACCATCAATATTTAGACAGGCAGCACGAATTGAAAGGCCCAAAGCATGCCAGGAAAGTATAGCTCTAACTACAGCGTTGCCTTCATCATCTTGAAGTACTAATGCATTTGGAGTTCATGCTTTCCTGCTGTTTCTGCCAAATTCTCACTCAGCTATCTGCATGGTGTACCTGAAAACCTGATTCATACGAGGGAGAATAGAATAGCAATGGGTATTTGCGTTTCATAAATTTATTATAATATTTAGATTGAACCAAATTGTATTTTGGAAACTTTATTTATTGGTTTATTTTTCAATATAATTGCCGCATTATTTCATGCAGCGATACCAACGTGTAGCTAGTGTCAAATAAATGGTTCGTTTGATTGCGAAGCCACCTTCGGACATTAGTTTCATGTCGCACCGTGCGCTTCTGTTTTGATTGTTTTGCCTTTGGGATAACGCCATTCCTATCCCAAAACACTGTTGTACAAGACAACTCCATGCCTATCTCAAATAGTTATACTTTACCAGCCCTGTTCGCGGTGATGTTTGTTTTCACACCAAACTTTCTGTTTTGTATTCAGGCTAATCATGGGAAATCTGCACCATCATCCTTACAGCCCGAGCCTATCACCAAGTCAGTAACATCTGTTCGGTCTGCTAAAAGAAATTGCTTAGAGGTTAGGCTAACCATAAAATGAAAACGACTGTTCGAAGGTGGAGTCGCAGTAAGCAGTACGCATTTCTTGAAATGGGTATACAGAAACTGGTTGCACTTCGGGACTGCTGCATAAACAAATACGGCGATTATGTTGAAAAACGAACCAATAAATAAATTTTCCAAAATACAATTTGGTTTGGTCTGAAGATTTAACTTATTTGTAAAACGCAAATTCCCGTTACTTTCCGAGTCTTCCTCGTAATTTGTTTCCAAATTCGACTGTTCAATCCTTGTGCTTCTCTGGGAAATGGTAATGTTTTCTTTTGTTGTCTGCAGACACCAAAGGTGTTTCCTTCGGTTTCATGTCTCACACGATGCAGTGTTCAGAGTTTTTTAAGAGCATCCTGGATTAAGATGTGCTGAATTTGCTGCAGTGCTGCCCTTCTGTTGTCCTTTAGTATTCTAGACAGTCTCCGTTCCGCCCGAGCATTCATTAGTCCACCACAAGTTGCAGATTCAGTTTTTTGGCTGAGTTTAGTATTTAAACACTTTAACAACAGCTGCTCTTGAACATTTCAGTAATGTGGCGGTTTCGTTGATATTCACTCATGGCTCCGAGCTCCTACTGTCAAATCGCCCTTGGCTCTGTCAAATCGCGTTGTTCACAAACCAATCAATTCTACTAATGCCCCTAAGCAATAAGCTTTCCTTTTTATATCAATCTCGCGACAATAGCGTGATCAGGTGAACCGGTCATAATAAACTGGCCACTCAGTGTATAGGCGAACGTTCATACAAAAGATAACCCCCTCGCTCCTCCCCTACTTGACCGTTCACTTTTGTCACAGTTTCGAGATCCCCCCATCAAGCGAACGTATTTTGTTAATGACCCCAAATGGCCTTACACTATCGCAAGCACAAAGCCGCCAGATCTATTATGTAGTAGATAAGTTTAAAGTCAGGTAATGATAGGTAAAACTCTGTCCGTCATTTTCTTCGCGTTTCACTGATATTGCTGCTTCAGATTTCCACCTGACAATGATTCCACTTAGTTAAAGGGGTATTTACAGAATGACAGTAATATCGGTTACAGACTTGCTGTATAGATCATATCTCGTTATTTACTCTGTACTCGTTATTTAGCACGCGACCTAAATAAGACTGCTGCCATAATCAAATATATGTTTATTTTAAAACTTAACAGCACTATTACGAATAATGCTGAGGGCTGAAACAATTGCACAATGTATGATTTTGACCTCAAGAAGAAACCTTCTTAAGTTACTTTCTTAGCTTATGATTTGAGCTTCTTGTACGATTCCTCGTGTACATCATGCATGAGGATTGGACGCTCCTTAAATCACGTGCACTGTAAAATATGTGTATGCAGGTAACTAGCAGGTTTAAGCCAAGATGGAGGCAAAATCGAATACTTTTTGGTAAGGGTACATATGCGCCATTTTTCTGACACAGGCTTCAGTTATTCCCTAATAATTAGAAAATTCAAGGAGCAATTGCCGTCGAAAGTAAAGTTACCTTTAGTAATGTTATTTATAGGAACAAGCACATTCCATCTCACAGTCCGAAGAGGGATCGTATGAAAAAGAAACCAGAAACAGAACCCATCTACTCATAACACAGTTAACGTGAGCTAGGGTCGTCCTTAGAAAATCTACCTACCCAGCGCCATACGGCCAACGATTTACCAACACCAGAAGACTTTACGAACGATATCTTGTACCCCAAAGATGGCAGTGGGAGGTCACCCTAGATGAAGATTGGATATACCTCGATGATACTAACAGGCCGCCAGCTATTCATTACCGTTACGAAAATGACAAAGGACAGGCTACTTTCATCAATCAAGAAGTTTTCCAAAGATTTATGGTTGTAGCTACATATATTTCTCGTGATTAACTTAGGTTGCACAACAGAAATTTGGAAGGTGGCTAATAACATTAAAATGCCCGAGGACGCGGGTTCGACCCCGGCCGAGGACGACGAGGATTTTTTCAGGGGGAAAATCCTGAGATCACGCACTTCCTTCGGAAGGGAAGTAAAGCCGTTGGTCCCGTGTAGTCGTTTGCCGGCTGCACGTTAAAGAACCCTTGCGAGGCAAAATTTGCGGCCCCTATAACGCCGTCCTGAAATGACCATGGCAGTTGAAAAGGACGTTAATACCAAACAAACCAAACCAAACCTAATAACATTAAAGTCAACTGGGCGTATTTCCAACAGAAAGTAATGGACCCAGTTTACCATCAAGTAAGTCGTCTCTAAGATACTGACGCTCATCGAGTACAAATCTACATGGATAAGGCGTCGGGCCACATCTTACGTTCTTGACTCAGAATATAGAAAAAGAAACAGGAATCAAGGTGATCTCATTTTCATCCATACCAGTTAAGTCCCCAGACGCCTTACTCTTAGGCTTTGCACTCCTTAAAATGAGAGCTTGTCAACGCTGAGAGGTCTATGGAAAGTATGTGAGCAACATCCCCCTTGCAATGCTTTGCAGAAGTTTCTTACAATGAAACTGCGAGATAGGGTCATTGTCCATATCAGAGGACATCACATTGAACCCAATACATGGTGGAGGAAAGACCCAAATCGTTGAATTTTAACTGCCTAGTAGTACGAAGACACTTTAGGTTACAAATTACCCTTTAGCTTGTGTACGAAGATTCAGGAAAAGATAATTTCAGTTTTGGTAATCAAATCGGAGACTACTAAAGATGGTTATCGACGATTTATATATAACGCGTCTGCCGATTTGGATCTCTTTTATCACAGTCCATTAACAATATAGAGATTGGAAGTATTTGTAAATTAAAAGCTTATTAGCTAACTGAATTTGTATTTAATTCATATTCTAAATTCCTCGGCTAAACCTGAAACAAGCAGGAAAACGCTATTTATTAATGTTAGTGATTTAGATGTTAGTAAGAGTAAATATGTAACTTGCTTCGACGTTAAATTATCTTAAGTTGGTACTTCAAAGCATCTTACCTTCTTTGAAAACTTATGTACACGCCGATTTGTATTCCGCATGCGAGTTACGATTTCATCATTTGCAGCGGGGTTCTTCTTGATGACTGGTTCTTTATGACTATTTAACATTTGCTTTGCTTTAATCTCACCGACGCTTAGTAAATAACTGTTATTACTTTATTTGAGCAAATGCGCAATGTCTTTTGTCTTTCTTTTCTCAACATATTTTTTTTTTTACAAAAATTACATTTGTTCAGTACTGAATGTAGCCAGTGAATTTTTTTCAGTTCGGCGATTTCAGTATTGCCAATGTTGACAATCAAATCTTTCTCCAGTATTTTTTGGATTTTCGATATTCATACACATAAAAGTATGAATATATTTCCCTCTTTATACGTATTTCTTTGGACTTATCTATTATGTGTTTATTTTATATAGAAAATTTATTGACCTTTTACGTGGGAAATCGAATCCCTTTTACTTAGGAACGGTCGATAGCGGGTTTCGAAATCGTGAAAAATGAAAGTTATGAGATAATTTATTTTGCTTTCGTTTGTTTTCATTTCCATGATAAGCAGCTGTTTACCAAACGGTTCAGGATAACCTTCAAAGAATTCTTCATACCAGCTTTCACATAAATCGGAAGAAAAGAAAGAAAAGAGCATTCTTGAGAGATGATATTACTTTCATGTTGGGATTTGTGAGTATATTAATAGAAATGAGATGAATTGCTTGTATATTGAACACGGTTCACTGTTAAAGTTTTCTAAGAAGATGGGTCAATGTCCAATGGGTCAATGGCATTCTAAATGCTAAAGAGAGCTTCGTATCTCGATTCCCGTTTA
Organism: Rhysida immarginata; assembly: GCA_023313115.1. NCBI lineage: Eukaryota > Metazoa > Arthropoda > Chilopoda > Scolopendromorpha > Scolopendridae > Rhysida > Rhysida immarginata. Next base: position 316,822 of record JAHWFO010026987.1, read on the forward strand.
CCATTATGACGTTCAGGATAAGAAATGAATTAAATGTTCTCATTTGCAATTCTTCTTCAAGTCAAAAGAGAAGACCTATGGTCGAATGCATATGTACATTTTTCTGTTTTTGTAAATTTATAAGGTATGTTAAGAAATTATAAGATCACTGAACTGACGTTAGGATTTAGCGTGAAAATGGGTTTATTTGATCAAAATGTTGTTTACAAATAAACAAAATAATGTTTGTTCCATGACATGAACGAAATCACTGTTGATTTTTTATCTGATTTTTATACAAAAAAGAAAAAAAAATTTAGTTGTAATGCTTTTTACACTGTTTTTTTACAAGTATTTATAACACCACACCCCTATTACCTTCAGACATATTTCAAGGTATGCTTTACAATGGATTGATATCCTTTGGTCCACATATTGAAGGTCTTGAGTGGGTATTTAACAGGACAATGCTCCATGCCGTGTAGCAAAATCTACGAAAACATGGTTTGCAACAGAAAAGATCATTGTTTTGGATTGGCCTTCTTGTAGCTCTGATCTTAATCCTATGGAGAACCCTATGGAATGTTCTTAGTAAGAAGGTTTATGCTGGAAATAAGCAATATGTAAATGCAAATGAGCTTTAAAGAGCAATAATGGATGCTTGGGATACAATTTCCAAAGAGACACTTGAAAATCTAATAAGGTCAATGCCAGGACGAATACATGTATATTACTCATTGTAAATAAAGGAGCCCCAATTTAAATCTTTCAAAATTTCAAACTCTGGATAATTCATGTGGTCTTATAAATACTTAACAGTGTAAAAAGCATTAAAACTAAATTTTTATTGTTGCATAAAAATCAGATAAAAATCAACAATTTCTTTTATATCTTGGAACAAACATTATTTTGCTTATTTGTAAAAAAAACATTTTGATCAAATAAACCCTTTTTCACACTAATTCCCAAATCAGCTCAGTGGTCTTATAATTTCTTAACAAACAGTCTGTCCCAAAAAGATAGCTGGTGTAGCTTTTCTTGAAAATAGCAAAGAAAATATCAACAAAATCACATTTTATTTTACGAATGGTTTAACAATCTTAAAATAAAGTAACTTATTATGTTTTGAAGAAGATTCCATTTTCTGGAAAGAGGAAATAAAAAGAAAACTAAAAACGGACTGTTCCAAAATGATAGCTGGTTAAACAAAAAGTGCAATAAAATAAATTTTAATATTTAATCTTTCCTCCTTTGACTTCGATAAGTTGAATACAACGATTGTGCATTGATTCTAGCAATTTATGATTAACATCGATTGGTATTTTTTCCCATACGTCAATTATTGCATTTTTGAGAGATACTGTACTGCCTGTCATCTTTATAAACCTTTCTAATCATAATCCCTCGACCATTTCGATCGGATTGAGATCTGGAGATAGAGCAGGCCATGCCATAACGTCCAATTTGTTTAACGCAAACCATTTTCGATTAGCATTTGCAACATGTTCAGGGGCGTTATCTTGCTAGGACACCGGTGTTTCACCTGATATCTTCAGTACAGGAAGAAGAGCATCTGCCAACATCTTTCTGTAATTTTCAGCATTCATTCCTCCACCTACAACTATGAGCTCTGTTTTACCCTGTCCGCCAAAAGCCCCCCCCCCCCCCCATGTCACCACGGAACCACCACCTTATTACCTTTTTTTGAAGAAGTGTTGTTCATGGCGAATGTCATGCCAATAACTGTGAAATCCGTCAGGACCGTCTAAATTCCACTTCTTTTCATCAGAAAAGATAATATTGAACCATTCGTGCGTCCAGGTTACGTGATTTACAACAAATATTTCTCTAGCTTGTAAGTGGTGCATCTTCCACGCAGGTTGCACTTGACCTGTTTAATAGAGTATATGTAGGAAACAACGTATTTATAAACAACATTCACCCATTACATATAATATTGTATGCTATTGTATATGCTATACCTTTAGTGTACTCAACATTGGGCATTGATTTTAGGACTCTTCAAACTGTCATTCTTGAGGGTTGCGATGGCACAGAAGCAGCTAATTTTTTTTACAGATGTTGGGTTTTTAACCATTTCACTCATCAGAATCCTTTTATCTCGTCCAGTAAGGGGAGGAGGTCTTCCAGTTGTTTTCTTTTGGTTATAGTAATTATAAATAACTTTTTCAGAATGATGTAACTGTACGGCAATTTCTTTTACAGAGGCATGTCTTTGCCGAAGACCATCAATTTCCCCTTTGCCGAAGAATACTTTACTACAACCCACAACTAGTAATGATAAATCATTCTTCAGCTGAAATCATTTTATGGAAATTCATATTCTCTCCCACTGGCTATCATTTTGGGACAGTCCGTTTTTAGTTTTCTTTTTATTTCCCCTTTCCAGAAAATGGAATCTTCTTCAAAACATAATATATAACTTTATTTTAAGATTGTTTAACCATTCGTAAAATGTGATTCTGTTGATATTTTCTTTGCTATTTTCTAAAAAAGCTACACCAGCTATCTTTTTGGGACAGACTGTACCTTATATTTTAATGGGTTTACTGAAATCCAAATAATAAAAATCCTTGAATGAACCTACGTCCGTCTTGCAAAGAGGGAGAGGGCAACATCATATATTTTTTCAGATGAGTAATTTAGTTTGACCAAGAGCCTGCTGATGATGTTCATCACTCATACATATTACTCAGTTCTAACTGTTGTGATTGATTATATCGGTTCGAACGCCACCCGCGTTCGTGGGTTAGCTGTTTTATTTAGACTGCTTTAAATATAATAGAGAAGCAAGCTGAATCGGAGAAGAGGAGCAATCGGCATCCCACTCCATCTATTTTATCTGAACGCCTAAGTTTACATGGACACTGCAACTGAAGAACTCACAAAAGCTCTTATACTAGAAGGCACTCCCAATCCAAGCTGACGGAGCAAACACATGAAGTTCACACACTTAAGAGTATCTTCATAGGTTGAAGACCATGTTTAAAAGACACTTAAATTCCGAAAACTCTTTCCAAAATACACATACCTTCCAAAAGGCTATCAATACTCACCCCATTTATTCAGGCATTGTTCCTTTGAGGTCATAGAAGAAACACAAACAGACCTTGAGGGAAGAGGAGAAAACACCATCCATACTTTGCAATTCAAAGGCTCCCTCTTCCTCGTTCAGAGGAAGGCAGAGATCTTATTGGCGCATCACAAGCAGGCTTAGTTTTCCATCGAGCTGCTTTGGAAGAAATTTCTCGTCCTTGCTAATCTTACATTTACTATTTTTTTTTACACTAAGCAGGATCGAATAATTTTAAATTACTTAATGTTGAGTGAGAACACTATACTGTTTCCAGCGAAAAATTTTGTAAAGAATTGATCAAGAATGGTATGTGAGGCTTTTTTATTACACGCCATACATCAGATGTTTGAATTATTGATTAAAATAGGAAAGAAAATTACACAAACTGGATCTGAACCAGGAACCTTCAAATTGCGCATCAGCGCGGTTTGATAGTTAATTTATGTTAGGCCTATTGTTTTTAGATTTCAACTTGGAAAAGAGGGAAAATGAAGACTGCCAATTAAAAATTTTCAGAGAACTGGCTCACAATTAAAGAAAATTTCTAAGAAAAGTTCATTTTCCAAAAAGTGTGTAACTCCAAGAGAATACTCTTCCAACAAATGTAGACTTGTAGAATAAATAATATTTATTAATTAGAAAATAAA